>CABEEJ010004194.1:0-68290 GCA_901482245.1 Timema douglasi
ATATGACACGTCATCAAAATCCAGGACATCCTCAAAACTAATATTAAAATATTGTTGCTATTACTATACATAGAAAGTTTAACTAACTGGATCATCTGAAGAAATATTTTATTGGTTTTGGCCAAAACAGTTTTTTGTTATAAAAACTTTAAAAATACTGAGCTTAACCAACGTTTCCTTTCACTCCACCTTAATTTGGGTCAAATCTAAAATGTAAAAATGGATAATTAAATATAATTGATGTGAGTCTGTTGATTAATGTATCATTGTTTGAAGCACAAATAGATTAAGGAATACGCGAATGATTTCAAAATAAAATTGATTCACAGCAAAAAAGGAGCAATGGAATTTTCCATACACGTTCCTGAATACAACTACTAACTTAATTTATTTTCCTACCAGCAGAAACGAGCACACAGAGTCTAGAAGATCCCTTGTTTGACTCCTGGTGACGCTCGTGAAGATAGATATTTGTACAAAGGTTTGTATAACTCTCTGATTATATCAATAAATAATATAAATATTCGTAGAACCAATCTGCATTATCGAAAAACTAGTGGCTCAAAAACAGGGCCAGCCTTCTCTCTAACTTTAATAATATTGTCAAAATAGTCGACTTCAGTGGTCTTGGGGTAAAGTGCTCGCTTTAGAACCCGATGTCCGTGGGTTCAAACCCAGATGGGATCATCGGATTTTTCTTAAGCGGTACAAATCCGTAGCACAGCTTCATTGAAAGGGAGGTAAAGCCTTCGGTCAAATTTTGGTTGTGGCATGCAGAAGAACTCCGGAACTTATGTGGAAATACTTTTCCCGACAAAATTGGTAGGTCCTTTCACGCTTGCTCATATAAATTTTCGTGTGCTAATTAAAAAGTACACGTTTAACACCTCATACAAATACAGTTGTCATAATACTACAATGTTGTGCTTGTGGACTTCTAAGTAATTTAAAAATAAAAGATTTGCTTGTTTGTGATTAATTATATTTTAATTCCATCTTGGCCACCATGTTTTCTGCACTGTGTTGATAACCCGCGAGTCGAGGAAGATTGGACCATACTTATCAAGGCGTTAGGGTGGGTTTGTAAATATGGCATACTGTCATGGATTAAGTAAGGTTGTAAATCATATCCTCCACGACATCTCATGGAAGGAATTATAAGTACCCCGGGTGTAATATTCTAGTTACTCCACGACATCTCATGGAAGGTATTATAAGTACCCCAGGTGTAATATTCTAGTTACTCCACGACATCTCATGGAAGGTATTATAAGTACCCCAGGTGTAATATTCTAGTTACTCCACGACATCTCATGGAAGGTATTATAAGTGGCCCGGCTGTAATATTCTAGTTACTCCACGACATCTCATGGAAGGTATTATAAGTACCCCAGGTGTAATATCCTAGTTACTCCACGACATCTCATGGAAGGTATTATAAGTACCCCGGGTGTAATATCCTAGTTACTCCACGACATCTCATGGAAGGTATTATAAGTGGCCCGGCTGTAATATTCTAGTTACTCCACGACATCTCATGGAAGGTATTATAAGTGGCCCGGCTGTAATATTCTAGTTACTCCACGACATCTCATGGAAGGTATTATAAGTACCCCGGCTGTAATATTCTAGTTACTCCACGACATCTCATGGAAGGTATTATAATTACCCCGGGTGTAATATCCTAGTTCCTTCACGACATCTCATGGAAGGTATTATAAGTACCCCGGGTGTAATATCCTAGTTCCTTCACGACATCTCATGGAAGGTATTATAAGTGGCCCGGCTGTAATATCCTAGTTCCTCCACGACATATCATGGAAGGTATTATAAGTACCCCGGGTGTAATATTCTAGTTACTCCACGACATCTCATGGAAGGTATTATAAGTACCCCGGGTGTAATATTCTAATTACTCCACGACATCTCATGGAAGGTATTATAAGTACCCCGGGTGTAATATCTAAGTTCCTAAACGACATCTCAAGGAAGATATTATAAGTAGCCCGGGTGTAATATTCTAGTTACTCCACGACACCCCGAGGAAGGTATTATAAGTACCCCGGGTGTAATATCCTAGTTCCTCCACGACATCTCATTGAAGGTATTATAAGTAGCCCGGGTGTAATATTCTAGGTACTCTACGACAGCCCGAGGAAGGTATTATAAGTACCCCGGGTGTAATATCCTAGTTCCTCCACGACATCTCATGGAAGGTATTATAAGTACGCCGGGTATAATATCCTAGTTACTCCACGACATCTCAAGGAAGGTACTATAAGTACCCCGGGTGTAATATCCTAGTTACTCCATGACATCTCAAGGAAGATATTATAAGTACCCCGGGTATAATATCCTAGTTACTCCACGACATCTCATGGAAGGTATTATAAGTACCCCGGGTGTAATATTCTAGTTCCTCCACCACATCTCATGGAAGGTATTATAAGTACCCCGGCTGTAATATCCTAGTTCCTCCACGACATCTCATGGAAGGTATTATAAGTACGCCGGGTATAATATCCTAGTTCCTCCACGACATCTCATGAAAGGTATTATTAATACCCCGGGTGTAATATCTTAGTTCCTACACGACACTTCAAGGAAGGTATTATAAGTAGCCTGAGTGTAATATCCTAGTTCCTCCATGACATCTCATGGAAGGTATTATAAGTAGCCCGGGTGTAATATCCTAGTTCCTCCACGACACCTCATGAAAGGTATTATAAGTAGCCCGGGTGTAATATCCTAGTTCCTCCTCAAAACCTCAAGGAAGGTATTATAAGTACCCCGGGTGTAATATCCTAGTTCCTCCACAAAACCTCAAGGAAGGTATTATAAGTAGCCCGGGTGTAATATCCTAGTTCCTCCACGAAACTTCAAGGAAGGTATTATAAGTAGCCCGGGTGTAATATCCTAGTTCCTCCACGACATCTCATGGAAGGTATTATAAGTACCCCGGGTGTAATATCCTAGTTCCTCCACGACATCTCATGGAAGGTATTATAAGTACCCCGGGTGTAATATCCTAGTTCCTCCTTGACACCTCAAGGAAGGTATTATAAGTACCCCGAGTGTAATATCCTAGTTCCTCAACTTTTGAAAGGGGTTGGGTAGGGAGGGTTAAGGATTATCCCCTCCCCTCTACATTGCATGAAAGACCACGGGAAATGGAGGAGCTGCGCTTACAAAATTAAATAAGAACAAAATTTATAAACGCATGAAAAGTTAGGTTAGGTTAGGTTGGGTAGGAGACATAATTATATGTAGAAACTATGGAAGGTTTGAAAACTAAGTTAGTATCATAATAATTATTTTAACACTATTTTCCGAATTGGTCTTCTTATAATTGACCTAGTATTCATCGATGCATGCAAGGTTAGGTTAATTTTGGTTGAGTAGGAACTATAATTATATATATAAATTATGGAAGGATTGAAAGCTAGGTTTACACTATAATATTGCACTTGGACTTCTCATAATTCCGTCCTTGAGTTTTCGTGGAGGAAATTGACCCCATTCCCTCCTTCAGTGGAGGAATCCTACTCCTCCTAGTGGAGGATTTTGACCGTGCCCTAAGTGATATATAGAAAGTGTACGTTCAATACCTCAATAATAGAAAGGGAATAGAATGTGGCGTGAATGGCGCGAGTTCCTCATATTCGCGATCATGTGATCATGTTGAGAGAGAGAAAGAGAGAGCAAGTGTTGTGAGGCTGCCGTGACGTCACCGGTCTCACGCCGTGGAGCGTGCGAGGTCTTCGTTCTGTGTTCCAGGAGCGTACGCAGGATTTAATTTGGGGGGAGGGAGGGGCTATAGAAATTCAAACCAAGAAATCCAACAAATTTTTAAACATTAATCAAGAAAAGCTATATCTACGCACATATACACACACCTCAAACAATGGCTCTTTAACAAAATAAAACTTACAATAATAACCAGAGAAACAAACATGACACAAATACAATACGTTACTATTTACAGAAGTACTAACCGACAAGTTTCTCCACCATTTTGTCTAATACCTTAACAATGTTTATGTCCATCACTTTATGCGCCACTATGGCGCTAACCAAACACACTAGCGCTCCAAATTAATGGGCACGGAATTGCTTCAATCACTCGATTTTCATCTATCGATACAAATAATCTACCATATCTATGATCACTTTTTAATTTCAATATAGCCCGCCTCGGCAAACGCCGTTGTTTCGTGTTGAGCCAGACTGTCAAGGACGGGGGGATCAAGATTCAAATCTCGGTAGAATGAATGGGTTTGTTTTTATAAATTCGTTTTTCACTCTTCCTTTGCGCAAATGTGGTTTAACTTACTCTAAATTCAACTTTCCAAATTCCTAACACATTAGAGTGATTAGTACCTAAGCGTATAACTCAAACGGTTAGTAAGACACGGTGCTAGATGATGATGATGATGATGATAATGTTGATATTAATATTATATTAGTGTGCACGTACAGGAACAATGTGTGAAACTTGTGTGTTTTTCAGTTTCTTCTTTTCTTGGTGGATAATTATTTGGATTATTTTAGATTTCGGGGGTAGGGGTATATATCCCCATCATCATTGCGTACGCCACTGCCGTTCTCTGGCACGAATTGACGCCGACATATCACCTCAAGATTTGTCTAGCATTTCAGTTCAATCTTAACCTGGGCGCTGAGACGCATTGCAATCGTACCAAATCACGCGTTATTTGAGGCGTGATGAAAGAGAATTGAGCCAATCTCAATATTTTATTTCGTTTTAAGTCTTTTTTTTTGTTGCTAAAATAATTAAATAATGCTCCTTAAAAACCCTTTCGCATTGTAGCATTTGACTAAAAGTTTTAAATATAGCGATAAAGTTTCTGTTCAAATGCTATAATGTTCATCGCATATATCTATAAACAATATCTATATATACTGCTGTGTGTAGAAAATTAGGCTAAACGTACTTATTGATGCAGTATTTTACTTATTTTGGTTGTTAAATGTTTTTGTTAAAATAAAACCTGTAAAGACGGAACTTAACTATTGTTCCCTTTCAGTCCACCTCAAGAAGGGGTGTTTTATTCAAATAAAAAGTTCACTCCAAAATAGTGGCTATGGGTGTACATGCCCCTTTAGATTTAAAAACCTTTAATTGTAATTTTAATGATTAAAAAAAACTTGGAAAGATAAAACTAGATCATTTGCATTAAATATTCATTCACACGTGTTTCTCAAATGTGTAACGTAGGCGGTGACATCAGATAAGGCTGGAAGCTTATTTGAAAGACAGGGGTTTTCTGCATCAGTGGCCGCATGGTTTAGTAGGAGTCAGCCTCATGATAATATACTGATTGTCACTGATGTGAGGTCAAGGCAATAATCTTAGCCAGGTGGTTTTGAACATATTATAATTTATCACATCTACCCAACCCCTTTTACACACACACACACACACACACACACACACGCTAATATGGATGCAAGGTGTGTGATATTCTTTATGACTCAAATTTGGTATTCAATATTGGCATAGGTCACAGAATTTGTACTATTGATGGTGCTCCCGGCCGAATCCACAGTATTTTAATATTTTCCAGAAAGGTATGAGGTCACAAATTACAGGAGTTGGATATCTTTATTGTAAAACTAAGAATTAAGTCATTGATTTAGAAATATGTGCCATTAATTTAGTGATAAGTTAGCAGCACCCAGCATGTTTGAATATTTTTACGAAAAGTATTGAGGACCTATGGCACAAATTATGGGAATGTAATATATTTCTAGCACAAATTGAGCACATATTTGCATAGGTTTAAGAATTTAGCAGCTCTCAAAGCCTTCATGCCTTTAAACGAAATCTATGGCAGAACATAATTTTAGAATTGTGCCACAAACTCACCACTGACAGTACTATATATTCGCATTTGCAATATATACATAGTGGCCCACACCGATGGTGATTAAATACATTTTTTTTAAACATATCTTTTAGTAAAATAATGCTTAATTGTAAACTATAACATCTAGGAATTCAGTACCTCAAATTAGTCTTCATCTAGCCTTAAATGTATACAACTATCAATTCTACAACTAATAAATAAAATGGGATATTTTTTATAAATGGTTAAAAGACTGAAAAAAAAATCAACATTAGCTATTCAAAATAAAGAGTGTATTTTAAAAATGATATCATCATTATATTGAACAGTTAAATTAAAGTTATTAGATATTTTTGTTCATCTATGGTAATAAATATATGGCACTCGTAATTATATCTGTTCGAGCTTTAATGCAACCTCGAATAATAATTCTCGTGGACCCCAGTTGGATACCACTATGACGTCACAGGGTGTACAGGTGGGAGAAACTAGGGCCGGCCTTAAAGTTAGGGCTGGTCAGTACAACGTGATGTTAACACAGCTCATCGTTAAAGGTGTTTTAATGGAAGCTATGGTGTCACAAATTATAGGGATAGGATATTTTTTTTGACACAAACACAGCACTAAATATTGTCATAGGTTTCATAATTTGTGCCGTTAGTGGTACTGCTAACTTCACGGACATGTTGATGAGTCAATGTTTTAGGGCATTCGTCTTAATATAATAATAGATTATTATTTGAGGCTATTAAGATAAGATGTGTAAAAGAGTAATCATTTAAATCATCTGCGCTATTCAAAAAAACTAGATTTAAAAAGTTCAAATATTTATTATATTGTTCAAAGTTACAAAGAAATTAATGTATTTTCCGTTAGTACATTTTTGTTGTAATTTCACATGTGCTTACATATATAATAATAAACTTGATTTCTATACATTAATAATAAAATTAAGATATTCTGTATAATGTATTAGGTAATTTTATAGTCTCATGGATTTTGATTGTGTGATGAATTGGAAATATAAAAACTACAAATAGGTAAGTGTTTATTAATCATTTCTAATGTCTATTGTGCCTAATTCATCGTGGAGAGAACAAAATGAGGACCTTCTTATTTATTAAAGAAGCAGCAAAGAATCTTGGTCTGATCTGGTTGAGAGGGATCGGGGATCTAAAAGAGGCAATATCCACGCGCTACTGCGTGTTTTAACATATTGCTCCATCACATTAATCATTCCTTTGATCATTCTTGTTTTATGGCCCACATGACTTTATAAGACTCGTGTCAAAGTGTTTATTAAAAATATATATAAGTATATATACATATTTAATGTAATCTGTGAAAGCTATTTATACAACATATGTAAAATACAATTTTTCAATTTTACACAAAACAATATTTCATGATAAACCTTTTAAATCTGTATTAATAAATGCAAAATAGAATTATTTAAATGGTTTAAAAAGTTGCTATCTTGAATCACCAAAAAATGCATTAATAGTGTAAACAAAAGTGGTAGAAAAATATTAACTTGGAGTGACCACTTTAGTATTTATATATATATATATATATATATATAAATACTAAAGTGGTCACTCCAAGTTAATATTTTTCTACCACTTTTGTTAATAAATATATATATATAAATACTAAAGTGGTCACTCCAAATTAATATTTTTCTACCACTTTTGTTTCCACTATTAATACATTTTTTTGGTGATTTAAGATAGCAACTTTTTAAACCATTTAAATAATTCTATTTTGCATTTATTAATACAGATTTAAAAGGTGTATCATGAAATATTGTTTTGTGTAAAATTGAAAAATTGTATTTTACATATGTTGTATAAATAGCTTTCACAGATTACATTAAATATGTATATATACTTATATATATTTTTAATAAACACTTTGACACGAGTCTTATAAAGTCATGTGGGCCATAAAACAAGAATGATCAAAGGAATGATTAATGTGATGGANACGAGTCGTTGGAATACTAACATTACCTTGTGGTAGAAAATGGTACATTATTAATACAAACTTAGTCATTATAAAAGTATAATTTCAAAAGTGATACAATGGCAATAACTTTAAGTGACCACTTTGAAATACTAATTGCTAAAAAAGGGCAAAATAAAATATATTCTTTATATAACAAAAGGTACAAAACTATTATACAACTTTGGTATTTAAAAAAATCATTTTCAAAAGTCATACAATAAAATTAACCTGGAGTCACCACATTGATATGCTAATTACTCAAAACGAGTACGGATACAAAACTTTTTATTTGTGGTACAAAACGGTACAAAACTAGTACAAAACTTTGGCATGGAAAAAAGTTCAAAATTCAAAAGTGGTATTACAGGCTAATGGAGGCTATATCCAAGTTGAGTAGGAGGGTGACCAACTTATTTGGATTCAAGCCCAACTATGATAATATTCGAAATGGCGTCGACTCGAAACACGGAAAGTTACAAAAATAATCAAATGGACGGATAGGCAAAATGTAAGGTTCATGTAAATGTTTGAGGCAGAGGGAGTGTCGTGGAATGTAACAAAAAGTAGGTAATAGGGGGGTGCGAAGGCCACTTTTTAAATGCGAAGTCAAAGCTTGAAACTTGCGAAGAAAAGTTGAAGTCGAAGGCCTATATTAATAATTAAGGCACACAGACCTGCTTACTGAAACGTTTAGTAAATTATCAATAAAGTTTTAATATTTACTTACATCGTGAAGTTGATAAAATTATTTTGCAAACTTTACATATGCATGTTTTTTCATATGAATTTCTATGCTAGTAATTATAAATTAAATTTGGTTTTCGTTTCCCACTTTCCGTATCAGCCATTTTGAATAGTAAAAAAATGCGAAGAAGCTATGAAAAACTTCTGTGATAAAAATGCACTTGTAAATCTGTCACAGATAATTCCAAAGAGATAGAATATTGTGGATTAAGCATTATACGTGAGCTGTGATGATAGCACAACTATAGCGATTTCTCTGCTTTATACCAGTGACCATGGTGTTATTTATTTATAGGTATTTTTAATTTTTACAAAATTATGTTGGCGATAGTGAATATAATATATTAACATTTAATTACCCGCTTTTGATCTATGTTTACGTTATGGTAGTTAAATTACTAGTTAGTGTTAAAATTCTCTTTAGTAACGGGTTTGAAAATTATTAAATACTAAAATATGTAATATTTAGTAAGATAAAATTAAATCTTTGATCATTTATCGAGGTTTTATCCTTCCTTTTAATTTCTCGAAAATGCGAAGGTTATTGTAGATGTCGAAGTCGAAAGCCAAGGAGATTTTACCTTCAACTTCGACTTCGACTTTTCGAAGCTTCGTACACCATTAGTAGGTAATTCAAGAACTTGAATTCGTATCACCTGAACAGGTACTAAGACGGGGTGCTAAAAAAACTTGATAATAACACGAGAGCTGCATTACTTACTCTTCATTACATTCCACGACACTCCCTCTGCCTCATTTACATGAACCTTACATTTTGCCTATCCAGCCATTTAATTATTTCATAACATTCCTTTTATGGGTTTCACTCTCCACTTTTTGAGACGGCGCCATCTTTAATACCATCAAAGTTCGACTTGGATCCAAGTAGGTTGGTCATCGTCCTACTCAACTTGGATATAACCTCCCCTTCCAAGTGAGCTGGGACGAATTGTTGACACGATCCAGGTACTGTACGAGTGATGCGCGCGCAGCGTCCAAGTATACTTGTGTCGTGTTAACGAGGCTTAACACCCCTTGGTCCATGCTGTGATCCAAGTATACTTGTGTTGTGTCAACGTGGCCTAACACCCCTTGGTTCATGCTGTGATCCAAGTATACTTGTGTTGTGTCAACGAGGCTTAACACCCCTTGGTCCATGCTGTGATCCAAAGTATACTTGTGTTGTGTCAAGGTGGCCTAACACCCCTTGGTTCATGCTGTGATCCAAGTATACTTGTGTTGTGTCAACGAGGCTTAACACCCCTTGGTCCATACTGTGATCCAAGTATACTTGTGTTGTGTCAACGAGGCTTAACACCCCTTGGTCCATGCTGTGATCCAAGTATACTTGTGTTGTGTCAAACGTGGCCTAACACCCCTTGGTCCATACTGTGATCCAAGTATACTTGTGTTGTGTCAACGAGGCTTAACACCCCTTGGTTCATGCTGTGATCCAAGTATACTTGTGTCGTGTTAACGAGGCCTAACACCCCTTGGTCCATACTGTGATCCAAGTATACTTGGACCGTGTCAACGAGGCTTAACACCCCTTGGTTCATGCTGTGATCCAAGTATACTTGTGTCGTGTTAACGAGGCTTAACACCCCTTGGTTCATGCTGTGATCCAAGTATACTTGGACCGTGTCAACGAGGCTTAACACCCCTTGGTTCATGCTGTGATCCAAGTATACTTGTGTCGTGTCAACGAGGCCTAACACCCCTTGGTCCATGCAGTGATCCAAGTATACTTGTGTCGTGTCAATGAGGCTTAACACTCCTTGGTCCATGCAGTGATCCAAGTATACTTGTGTCGTGTTAACGAGGCTTAACACTCCTTGGTCCATGCAGTGATCCAAGTATACTTGTGTCGTGTTAACGAGGCTTAACACCCCTTGGTCCATGCTGTGATCCAAGTATACTTGTGTTGTGTTAACGAGGCTTAACACCCCTTGGTCCATGCTGTGATCCAAGTATACTTGTGTTGTGTCAACGAGGCTTAACACCCCTTGGTCCATGCTGTGATCCAAGTATACTTGTGTTGTGTCAACGAGGCTTAACACCCCTTGGTCCATGCTGTGATCCAAGTATATTTGGACCGTATCAACGAGGCTTAACCTCCCTCTAACAATGATTTCAACCGGACCACAGGCCTAAAACAGGATCGTGGTTTTGAAGATTCAGAACTAAGATTTAGGAAGATAAGAAATACGTTAAATACACGTGGCAATGGACATGTAGACTAAATATCAGGCTCATATAGTGTATGTTGCCGGTGATGGAGAGGTTGTAGTTTGAATACCAACTGGACCTACTGATGGTGTTTTTCCTGTCTCACACATTTGGGTACATTTACTCAAACACTTTACCATCCTAATTTATAATCCATTAATGTAATTAAATGAGAATATACCTAACGGGTAGTAAGGCGCAAGGCAGAAAATAAAATCCGAGTAATGATATGTCTCTTCAAATAGGTGACACCCTTAAAAATAATTAGGGCTATGAATTAAATGTTGTAGGCCCTACTCGGGCACAACTTTGTGCACACGTCTAGTATAATCGAACCCTGACCTCCTCCGCAACGGTAATAAAGTATAGTGCGAGTTTAACTCCTCAGACAACGCAGTCACCAGTGTGGGTAAACCCCTTATGTTTAATTTTCTTTTAGTACATAATAAAACTAAAGCGTAAATATTTTTTCCTCTGCTAATTGCTGTGAAGAGTGTTTGTTCAAGATGTTTGGGTCTACCCCACTTGGGGCAGTGTCTTTTGTCAGGGCCCTTGACCGCTTGCCCTTTTTCTCACGTCCGTCACGATTACCTGCTTATGGCCTCATCTTGTCGTGGGAGGGTTTGGGAGGACAATCAAACACGCTACCTGTAGTTAGTGTGGTGTTTCCGTAGAGACTGAAGGTTGGCAGGGTCCGTCACTCGACGTTCCTGCGATAGCGCAAGCCAATCAACGTCTTAATCTGAGGTGACATTCACACCCGCAGCAGTGGTCACGCGGCTCATGGTGTCAGGTTCACATCTCAACTTCGTGTATACTGAAAGTGGATTCTCACAATAATTTACCACTGTGGTTTTCCAATCGCCTCACTATGCAAATGTGGATCGATTTGCTATAAGCTAGTGGCGACCTGGCGGTCTAGAGGTAAGGTGTCAGACTTCTGTGCTGGGGGCCCGGGGTTCAATACTCGCTCCCGGCGCAGATTTCTCTGATTGCCAAACCCTTCCTTCACCTCTGATAAGATGTATATTAATCACAACTTGCGAATGTGTGGAATGCCAGGCCTCCACCGTGGTTTGGATCCCACGTTAAACTGTAGGTCCTCCATTTCATCTCAAAATACCCTACCATTACACATTTGCTTAAGTGCGTATAACCCGAACGGGTAGTAAGACGCGGTGTTAATAATAATAGTAATAATAATGCTGTAAACTAACCTCCCCAGCTCTATATAACCATGCTGTTATATACTAATTATTCAAAGATAAAATACCTTCATCAACCAAGTGGGGGTGACTGTATCATATGAAGATAGTCGGATTTAATCTCGGGTCTTTAGGATCAGTGCTTGACACTTTCCAATGCAAGCAATCATCTTGGTACCAATCATCCCCGTTGTGTGGTGGCCAGTGCTCCCAGCTACGGATCTAGTGGTCCAGGGTTCAATTTCCAGCTGGTGCCCTGGGTGTTTTTTTATCGAAAGGGGAATTACCCCAAAGAGAACCAGGGTTTGGTTGGTTAGGCTTAGCTAGGTTTAAGTGTTTCCAATGGTTCCACACCCTCATACTCACTATCACCATCACCTCATCTCATCGGGACATAGAAAGTGCCTTCACAGGAGGGATGTACGATTAGTACATTTTGGCGTTCCTTGGACAGCGGTACATTAGTAGGCCTACTGGCCAATCGTTCCGCAAACTGGGTTAAGAGTGGGTTAGCCAAGACAAATTATATATATATTAGATAATTTGGTACCTTCAGTGGATGAATGGTTTTAGGCAGGGATCATTCTCGTAGTCGACTGGATTAATGTTTATTTCGTCTTTCTCGTGAAAGTATTGCAATCGTGAACATTTTCCACCTTGAGATTATGATAGATTTTGACATTTCAAAAGCCCTCAAACTGAAAAAAGAGGGTTTTACAGAGCTATCTTTATGTTTGTCTATATCTGGCGCTACAGCCCAAACGGTTCATATGTTATATGGTAATACTCTGAGGACATATCTTAAATTTAATTGTGTTTTTAAGGGTAGCTAGTTTACTGATGACTGGTTTTTGAAAATTCAAAATATTTCGAAAATGGTTCTAACGATTTGATTTAATGTGAATATTTGGGTAATGTTTTATAAATAAGAAGGTATTTGGTTTTTCTAAATACATTCATTTGAGGTTAGTTTACAGTTGACTAATATTTGAAAATTTGAGGTTTTATAAATATAGCTTTAAACAATTTTGTTTGGATTTATATCTGAATTGTACTACATAATATGATTATCAAAATAATATATTGATTTTTTTTTCTGAGAAAAATAATTATTTGATTGGAAAGAGATTTTTATTTCAAATAAAATGTTTTCAACTATTTGAGGTTTTTAACGTGCACTTTCCGAACCGACTGATTAGACCAGCTCACAACTTATTAACTAACTTTAATTTAGAACAGACACAAAATACATCTCCCAGCCGTTAATACATCACTCTTAAAATAGAAACTCGCTTTTAACTAATGATAATTTTTACGGCTATTCCAGGAATCGATCCCGCGATCCTTAGCTCAGTAGAGTACCAACTGAGCTGAGGTTTTGGACTTATAGATATAACATATTATGAAATAAAGTATGTAAGATTGTGTCGTATCTTTTATTTATATTTTATTTTAATGACACCTTTCACAGGCTATGAATAAATTAATTTAAGGTGAATGGAAGTGAATGTATCTACATATAATTGCAGCTGCATTAGCGGGGAGGGAATATTGGAACACTATGATGATAAACCACGCTTGGAAAACCTTGTAGTGAACCCAGACGAGATTCGAGCCTCGACCTCAACGTAGCCAGAAATCCAGTATTTAGCCTGACTCACACTTTAGACTGCGTGACCAGCAATGTGGAAAAATGTTTCTATTCAATTCCGCCTCTGTTCCTAAGTTGTATATTCATCTCAAAGTGGTCTCGCCACTGCCCTGAACATGACACGCACCAGTGACTCTTTGAACGATTGCTTTTGTTTCTCTCTACTTTCACGATGTGGTGGTACGCTCTGTTCTGATTAACTAGAGATCTCGTGTAATTAGTAGGAACACGCGCATAAGAAACAAACTAGTTGAGAACCTCCTCCCAATTGGTGGGTAGTTTTTTTTACAATAGGTGTCCACTCTATTTACACAGATACTGATGGTATAATAACACGACCTACAAACTAACTAATTCTTAGAACATAACAGCCCAGTTCTCCAGCAGCGCACTTCATCGCTGTGAAAAGGGGTAGCCTAATTTACCTAATAATAAATGTTTCGGATGTACTGTACTTAGTCGGTGACCTGGCGGTCTAGGGGTAAGGTGTCAGACTTCTGTGCTGACGGCCGGAGTTCAATCCTCGGTCCCGGCACAGATTTATCTGATTACCAAACCCTTCCTTCACCTCTGACAAGACATCTTGTGAATGTGGGGAATCCCAGGCCTCCACCGTGGTTCATATTCCACGTTAAACTGTAGGTCCTCCATTTCATCTCACAATCACCCTACCATTACACATTAGCGTAAGTGCGTATAACCCGAACGGGTAGTAAGACGCGGTGCTAATAATAATAATAATAATAATAATAATAATAATAATAATAATAATACTGTACTTAGTCGAACCCAAGTCTCTCAGAGCAGTAGTCGGACGTGCACGATTGTTATCCAACCTAGTTTCACATAAAAGTGTAATTCTTTTATATTAACTGTTAAACAAAGTAATGCAAACAATTATGATAAATGATAGCTTTTTTAACCCTCATTGGAGAGCACGCGTATTAAATGTCAAGTTCGTCAGGTTTGTCAATGACGGCAAAGTCCTAAGCCCGGTCGGATATACTTATGGGTTGTTTTTCCCAAACGGGCTCTTACCCTTAACACCACGAAAATGGTGGTATATTTCCTATAAACTAAACCTTACTCATTCGAACATTATTAGTTTAATTAAATGATTATAGTCCGGGAGAGAAATATAACAGAGCGTATAAAAACCTGTTAAAACCTTACCGCCGATGACATGGAAATGGATGTTCGAATCCTGGTCGGGTGTACTGAATTTTATACTAAACAGTTTTCCACCATACCTCCACGAAAATGTGGGTACACTTCCTCTAAATATATCCTTATTCATCTCTAACTTATTAGCTTAGTATTTATGCGTATAACCTGAACAGTTAGTAAGACTTACTGTTAAAAATAATAAAAATTATATATTATGGTATTTTCCACCATTTGATAAAAAAAACGCAATATTTAATAACAGTATAGTCTAGTTTAGTCAAGTCAATGAAAAGGACTGCTCTTGTTTTTTTTCCCTCGAAGCTACTAGCTCTCCGCTTGTAGGGAGATGTTAACTGCGATGATAGACCTGATGCGATTCTTTTGTCTAGTTTTTATTGTTGTTGTTGTTAGTGTCAACTATGCGCCCTCTCTATGACATACGTATACGCACTACATGTGGAATGCTGCTTTACTACCACTTCTCTAAAACATTCATATTTTGCTAGACCGTTAGTAGGTATTGATTGGTTTCTTCCCTATTATGTACTTCTAAATAGAGCCCTTATTTTAATGTAATCTTATATATAAATCCTGCCAGCTAGAAATGAGAAACACAAACTGTCTAAGAATTTGGCTGTTTGGGAATGTATTTTCAATTTTAAATGTTTTAGTGAATTATACATATTTTCCCAGATATTATATAACATTACATATTTTGCGTAGTTTTTTTCTTCACTGTGGTATTATCAAATGTATTTCATGGAGAAAATACTTTTAAACGATATGTTAAATTTTCAAGCAACCTGTACTTTCATAAAGGAATGTACCCAGTGAAGGTATGGCAGTGAGCAAAGTCTAAGTCAGGTATTGGCTCGTCAGAGATGATTACAGTGGTCGTAACGTAGCTCTGTGTGTGACGTTTCTCTTGCTGTGAAGAGGAGAGAACGCGGCGTTGCTAGACAGTGTCTCTCCCACGGTGTGTCAGTTTGTAAACACTAGTAGATAAGTTCTAAACACATTAGTTATTGAATCTGATTGATTGATTGATCATTTTCCCGTTGTTCTTTGGCCAGGAGAAAAAACTGATATAAAGCGGCAAGGCAAAGAACAATTGACGGAAACGTAACACAAAATCAATTAAGTAAATGTAATTAGAGGCCTTGTCACAATAATACACGGCGTAGAACGGTCATTTGAAAAGCAAACAAGACCAACCATATTTATACGGGTAGGTGTAATATTTATATAGACTAGTATCTCGAGATCGAACATTTAACCTCGAACCGATAACAAGAATTCTCGGAAACTGACTTTAAAAAATAGGGAGTGGTCTGACGTTCGCTGGTTTTCAAAGAGCCGGTAACAATAGAGGTGTCATTGAAAGTTTGTAGTTTTTGTATGGTTAAGTGTTTATTCTATTACTTCCTTCAGAAATTTGCAACCATAAAATTAAATTTCGTATACAAAATAAGCTTACTTGTGAATCATTGCAGCAATGGCTGCTTATTATTATATTAAAATATATTCTAAGCTTTTTATGGGAAAAAGTTCTATATAATAAGCCCTCACTCAACTTTCTAGTTAAAGGCTATTATAATTATTATTAGCACCGCGTCTTACTACCCGTTCGGGTTTTACGCACTTAAAGGCTATCAGCTCAATATAAATTTCTAGCTTTCGGTGTTAAATATAACTATTATCCCCCTTCACTCCACGATGAGGACTTTAAAACGACCCCTCTCCCAGCTCTCTATTTTGGTTGCACCAAGCGACTCAAGTAACAATTGGGAGATGACCTGGCGGTCTAGGGGTAAGGTGTCAGACCTCTGTGCTGGCGGCCGGGGTATTTTATTTACAGGTGTAAAACCAAGCACGGCTCAGGGTTTTCATGGTGATGTAAACAAAGAATGAAAAGCTGAAAATTCGCTGGGGAAAATGGGGGCTTCTTTAGAGACTAATGTTTTTGGCAACATTCTGAACCCCTAAACTTAAAAATTAATGGTAGTTTGTAAAAATCTCTTCAGCCGTTTTATCTTAATTTCTTTTTTCAGAAACGGGCTTATCTAATTATGTACAAAATATGTATGTATTATTAATGAGGGAAAAGAAGGTTTATTCAATATTACATATTTTAACTGATTTTGCTACTTATTTATGCACATATTTTTAGGATAATACCACATAAAATTGCGGGCTCTACTTATAACACTAATGTATTGTGGATGCGGAAAGTTGAATTAGAGTAAGTGTATCAGCATTTTCTTGGAGAGAGAGTGGAAAACCGTTTAGGAAAAATCCACCCTTAATACACCCGATTGGGATTTGAACCCCGATCTCACCATCAACGGCAGTCCCCTCTACTGTGAGAGTGACGCATTAGACCGTACTTCCCTAAACTTTATAATAATGACTTAATTTTTAGATTGACAAAATTTCACTCCCCTTGGGAACTAAACGGAGATGGGGGAAGGAGAAAAGCTTATTTTTTTATTTTCTCATTTTTTCATGATTTTCTATTTTAAAATAATGACAAAATATTCACATTAAAAAAACTTTTTGATATCCATGAAATTTGTCTAGTGATTCACGGTTTGGAAACCACCGTCTTAGACCACTCGATATTTTATTGACTTGAAGTGTACAGACGGTAGTTTACTAAGATTTGTCTCATTTTAGTGAGTCATTCATTCCCTCGGCGATGGAATTCTACGACTCACCGACTTAGGTCTGCGCAATATATTTGTAATGGCTTATGTGCAATTATATAATTATGTTCGGTAAATAACAAAGTTTTGTGGACAAGGTTAGAAAATCAATTAAGTATTTTAACTACAAGCCGATTCCAAAATGTTTACCGATTCCAGTCCTGGTCCTATTATTTAGGTGAGTCAAACTATATTTTTATTTATCTATTTAGTACCATGTCTTACTCCCTTTTGGGTTATACGCTAACAAATTATAAAATGCGAGAACGCATATTAGGAAGAAATTATACTGTTTATAAAATTAAGTTGTAACATATCATTCCCGTGTCTAAAGAAAAAAATATACTACATAAACAAAATGATTTCTTTAAAAAAAATGGACCAAGGGTACTTTCTTTATATTAAGACCTCATGTAATCCTTTCAATGATTTTTTAATTATAGGTATAATTATTTGAAACAATTCTTTATTTCATATCAAACTGGCATTTTTAGTAGCCGGATTTTCCCAGGATAACTATTTTAGCGTAAAATGGGTAATAAAGGTTAAAAAGGTGTAAAATATCAAAAAGGGTATAAAGTAAATACAATCAAATTAAAAAAAGGATTAGTAAATAGGTTAAAAAACGTATAAAAGGGCAAATGGGGGAAACAAGTGTAAAAAGGGCATATATTATATTTAGGCTGAAGGGTTTGAAGGGTAAAAACAGTATAAAGAGCGCAAAAAGGGTCAAAACAATTTTAAAAAATCCAATCAAAGCTATTGTAGCATTTTTTTTGTACCCATTTACCCTTTTTCCCCATTTAACCTTTCCACCCAATTTATCCTTTCTAACACGTTTACCTTTTTTTACGCTGGTTACTCTTTTTTCCCTATTTATTCTTTTACCCCAATTTAACATATGCATAATTTTAACTTTTTGACCTTTTTTTACCAACATTACCCAATTTGCCCTTTTGGTACTTTTATTCTTTTTTATCTTATACTCCTCATAGCATGTTTATTTTTGTTAGATTTATTTTTTGCCCTTTTTACTATTTTTGCCCTTTTTAACTCTTTTTGCCATTTTTTCGCTTTAGACGTTATTGCTCTCTTTACCCTTTTAATCCTTTCAGTTCATTTTATACTTTTTACCCTTTATTTTTTTTTAATATTTTCTTTCAACCATATTTACCCTTTTTGTTTTATTAGCACTTTTTACAATATTTTACATTAAGTAACCAGCTTAACCCGGGGTAAAAAATTTGAGTTAGAAAGGTTAAAAATGTGTAAAAAGTGCAAAAAATTCAAGCTCAAAAAGTAAATCTAATAGTATTTTTAAAAAGTAGTAAAAAGCGTTATTAAAAGTTTAAAAAGTGTAAAAGTACTAAAATTATTAAAAGGGTAAAAAGGATAAAAAAAAAAAATGTAAAATATTACAAAAAAGGGCAAAAACGGTAAACAGGTGCAAAAAGTGCCAAAAGGGCAAACAAAGAATAAAAGATGAAAAGAGTAAAAAGCTAATCTAGTTAAAATATTAAAAATTTAAACTTCCAGGTGCACATGGTCGTATTCAAGAGCTACTAATTTTTAAATTGAAGCAACGCTCATGGCACTTGGTGACGTAGTTAGCTAACGCGCTGGTTTCGTGTTGAGCTAGACTTCCCTGAATGAGGTGATGGAGGTTCGAATCTCTGTCGGGTTGACTGGGAATGGTTTTCATGGCAACAAACTCTTCTTGTTTACTCTCCATGGCTACAAACTCTTCTTGTTTACTCTCCATGGCTACAAACACTTCTTGTTTACCCTCCATGGCTACAAACACTTCTTGTTTACTCTCCAAGGCCACCAAACTATTATTGTTTACTCTCCATGGCAACAAACTCTTCTTGTTTACTCTCCAAGGCCACCAAACTCTTCTTGTTTACTCTCCATGGCAACACACTCTTCTTGTTTACTCTCCATGGCCACCAAACTCTTCTTGTTTACTCTCCATGGCAACAAACTCTTCTTGTTTACTCTCCAAGGCCACCAAACTCTTCTTGTTTACTCTCCATGGCTACAAAACTCTTCTTGTTTACTCTCCATGGCTACAAACTCTTCTTGTTTACTCTCCATGGCAACAAACTCTTTTTGTTTACTCTCCATGGCAACAAACTCTTCATGTTTACTCTCCATGGCAACAAACCCTTCTTGTTTACTCTCCAAGGCCACCAAACTCTTCTTGTTTACTTTCCATGGCTACAAACTCTTCTTGTTTACTCTCCATGGCTACAAACTCTTCTTGTTTACTCTCCAAGGCCACCAAACTCTTCTTGTTTACTCTCCAAGGCCACCAAACTCTTCTTGTTTACTCTCCATGGCAACAAACTCTTCTTCTTTACTCTCCATAGGCTACAAACTCTTCTTGTTTACTCTCCATGGCAAAAAACTCTTCTTGTCTACTCTCCATGGCAACCAAACTATTCTTGTTTACTTTCCATGGCTACAAACTATTCTTGTTTACTCTCCAAAGCCACCAAACTCTTCTTGTTTACTTTCCATGGCAACAAACCCTTCTTGTTTACTCTCCATGACCACAAACTCTTCTTGTTTACTCTCCAAAGGCCACCAAACTCTTCTTGTTTACTCTCCATGGCTACAAACTCTTCTTGTTTACTCTCCATGGCTACAAACTCTTCTTGTTTACATCTCCAAGCTTCAAACTCTTCTTGTTTACTTTCCATGGCAACAAACTCTTCTTGTTTACTCTCCAAGGCCACCAAACTCTTCTTGTTTACTCTCCAAGCTACAAACTCTTCTTGTTTACTTTCCATGGCAACAAACCCTTATTGTTTACTCTCCAAGGCCACCAAACTCTTCTTGTTAACTCTCCATGGCTACAAACCCTTCTTGTTTACTCTCCAAGGCCACCAAACTCTTCTTGTTTACTCTCCATGGCTACAAACTCTTCATGGCAACAAATTATTCTTGTTTACTCTCCAAGGCCACCAAACTCTTCTTGTTTACTCTCCAAGCTACAAACTCTTCTTGTTTACTTTCCATGGCAACACACCCTTCTTGTTTACTATCCAAGGCCACCAAACTCTTCTTGTTTACTCTCCATGGCTACAAACTCTTCTTGTTTACTCTTCATGGCAACAAACTCTTCTTGTTTACTCTCCATGGCTACAAACTCTTCTTGTTTACTCTTCATGGCAACAAACTCTTCTGGTTTACTTTCCATGGCAACAAACCCTTCTTGTTTACTCTCCATGACCACAAACTCTTCTTGTTTACTCTCCATGGCTACAAACTCTTCTTGTTTACTCTCGAAGGCCACCAAACTCTTCTTGTTTACTTTCCATGGCAACAAAGTCTTCTTGTTTACTCTCCATGGCTACAAACTCTTCTTGTTTACTCTCTATGGCCACCAAACTCTTCTTGTTTACTCTCCAAGGCCACCAAAATCTTCTTGTTTACTCTCCAAGGCCATCAAACTCTTCTTGTTTACTTTCCATGGCAACAAACTCTTCTTGTTTACTCTCCATGGCAACAAACTGTTCTTGTTTACTTTCCATGGCTACAAACTCTTCTTGTTTACTCTCCATGGCAACAAACCCTTCTTGTTCACTCTCCAAGGCCACCAAACTCTTTTGGTTTACTTTCCATGGCAACAAACTCTTCTTGTTTACTCTCCATGGCAACAAACTCTTCTTGTTTACTCTCAATGGCTACAAACTCTTCTTGTTTACTCTCCATGGCTACAAACTCTTCTTGTCTACTCTCCATGGAAACAAACACTTCTTGTTTACTCTCCAAGGCCACCAAACTCCTCTTGTTTACTTTCCATAGCTATAAACTCTTCTTGTTTACTTTCCATGGCAACAAACTCTTCTTGTTTACTCTCCAAGGCCACATAACTCTTCTTGTTTACTTTCCATGGCAAAAACTCTTCTTTTTTACTCTCCATGGCAATAAACTCTTCTTGTTTACTCTCCATGGCAGCAAACCCTTCTTGTTTACTCTCCAAGGCCACCAAACTCTTCTTGTTTACTTTCTATGGCAACAAACTCTTCTTGTTTACTCTCCATGGCAACAAACTCTTCTTGTTTACTCTCCATGGCTACAAACTCTTCTTGTTTACTCTCCATGACAACAAACCCTTCTTGTTTACTTTCCATGGCTACAAACTCTTCTTGTTTACTCTACATGGCTACAAACACTTCTTGTTTACTCTCCATGGCTACAAACACTTCTTGTTTACTCTCCATGGCAACAAACCCTTCTTGTTTACTCTCCAAGGCCAACAAACTCTTCTTGTTTACTCTCCATGGCTACAAACTCTTATTGTTTACTCTCCATTACCACAAACTCTTCTTGTTTACTCTCCATGACCAAAAACTCATCTTGTTAACTCTCCATGGCTACAAACTCTTCTTGTTTACTCTCCATGACCACAAACTCATCTTGTTAACTCTCCATGACTACAAACTCTTCTTGTTTACTCTCCATGACCACAAACTCATCTTGTTAACTCTCCATGGCTACAAACTCTTCTTGTTTATTCTCCATGGCTACAAACTCTTCTTGATTACTCTCCATGGCTACAAACTTTTCTTGTTGACCCTCCATGACCACAAACTCATCTTGTTAACTCTCCATGGCTACAAAATCTTCTTGTTTACTCTCCATTGCTACAAACTCTTCTTGTTTACTCTCCATGACCACAAGCTCTTCTTGTTTACTCTCCATGGCTACAAACACTTCTTGTTTACTCTCCATGGCAACCATAATCTTCTTGTTTACTCTCCAAGGCCAACAAACTCTTCTTGTTTACTCTACATGGCTACAAACTCTTCTTGTTTACTCTCCATGGCTACAAACTCTTCTTGTTTACTCTCCATGACCACAAACTCATCTTTTTAACTCTCCATGGCTACAAACTCTTCTTGTTTACTCTCCATGACCACAAACTCATCTTGTTAACTCTCCATGGCTACAAACTCTTTTTGTTTATTCTCCATGGCTACAAACTCTTCTTGTTTACTCTTCATGACCACAAACTCTTCTTGTTTACTCTCCATGGCTACAAACACTTCTTGTTTACTCTCCATGGCAACCATAATCTTCTTGTTTACTCTCCAAGGCCAACAAACTCTTCTTGTTTACTCTCCATGGCTACAAACTCTTCTTGTTTACTCTCCATGACCACAAACTCATCTTGTTAACCCTCCATGGCTACAAACTCTTCTTGTTTACTCCCCATGACCACAAACTCTTCTTGTTTCTCTCCATGGCTACAAACTCTTCTTTTTTACTCTCCATGACCACAAACTCTTCTTGTTTACTCTCCATGGCTACAAACACTTCTTGTTTACTCTCCATGGCAACCATAATCTTCTTGTTTACTCTCCAAGGCCACCAAACTCTTCTTGTTTACTCTCCAAGGCCAACAAACACTTCTTGTTTACTCTCCATGACCACCATACTCTTCTTGTTTACTCTCTATGGCAACCAAACACTTGTTGTTTACTTTCCATGGCAACAAACTCTTCTTGTTTACTCTCCAAGGCCAACAAACTCTTCTTGTTTACTCTCCATGGCTACAAACTCATCTTGTTTACTCTCCATGGCTACAAACTCTTCTTATTAACTCTCCGTGGCTAACCAACTACATTACAAATAGTTAGAAATGTAGCTTTCTAGCGGCGGTAATATTTCTTAATTTTTTTATGTTTTTTGATTAACTGAGGAAATTCTAATCACAATTTTAAAGTTCTAGCTTTGAGGTGCGCATGTTCGTGCACAGGAGCTACCAATATTTAAATTTCGGACCTCTGCGGCCGTAGATATCACACAATGCTCAGGACCACTCGAATAACATTATACATAATAACAATAAACAAAGCTAATTTTTTTTAAAAATCACTTCATTACACACATACAGAAAATTAACTAAGGAAAATATCTCACACCAGCATCTTAGAGGTCCCGAGGAACAGCAAAATCCAAAACAACGAGTAATTTTCTAAAGTTATAAATCTCTACTTTGCATGCTAAATTGTGATTCGATTCGCTTAAAGCCAGACAGATCATTCATCCATGTGAACTTACTAGATCATCTTATTTTACTCAACTAATCATCCGCTTATCTTCCGTCTTAACTATTATCAATCATTCTCTTTGTTTATTTAGGACGCGCCGGGGGACGATCTGTGGACCGCCCGGACGCTCTCTTCTTTCCAAACATTTGCTTACCGAGAGAACTTGATCAATGGTCTTCTCCACGGCGCGCAGCATCAGCACCATCTTTTGGGGAACTCTGGAGACGGCCAGGTCTGGACCAAAGTATGATCGATCTTGTTCGAAACCTACACTCCAGTCACAACAACTTGATCAAGGAATACATTAAAACTAAAGATAAGGCCTTCGAATCCTTGAATCCCTCAAATCCCTCGAATCCTTAAGGATACTCGAGATTGAAAGATTCGATAAACTATTGTATTTGGGATTAAAAAGTAATGTTATTGTTTTCTTTCAAATTTCGAGCTAAAAATTATTTTAGAACCCTTAACCTACTTATTGATGGAATAGCCTAACACATTATTATTATTATTTAGTATCGCGTCTTACTACCCATTTGGTTTAACTTTCACGCTTAAGTACTAATTATGCTAATGGGTTAGTTGGGAAGGTTGAATTTAGGGGAAGTGAACCCGCATTTGTGTGGAGGGAGAGTGGAAAATCATTTAGTATATATCACCCCCAGTTCACCCGACCGAGAGTCGAACCTCGATCTCCCCGTCCTCGGTAGTCTGGCTCTACACGCAACTATAAAGTTAGACAACTACGCTACTAAGGCGGGTAAACCTAACACAATTATAGTAAAAACAGCTGGGCTCCAGCTAATTAATTTAACAATTGATTGACTTAACAAAAATGTTAACATTTAATTACTGTTTATGATTTCTATAGCAACCTAAGAATTAATATAGTAAAATTAACCTTTTATGGCATTCATAAACTAATGCCCACATTTATAAACTAGGCAGGAAAAATCACCCTGACCAAACCCCCCACCCCGCAGGTTTCAAGCCTTTATCTCCCCGTCACCAGCAATCCGGTTCAGCACGAGAGAGACGTGCTAGACCACGTGACCCTCGATGCGAGTATCGACAAATTATACATTATTATATTCAACTATTTGATTTGTTGGTTAATAATTTGTTAGGGTAACTCTTGTCATGGGGGTGGGGGGTCCAAGATGAGTTTATAAATGGCCATCTCTCGAAAAATATCAAGAGCCTCTGTATTACTTCAACTATCTTTGTTTTTGATATATAACCAATATATTTATAAATGTTTTAAAAGCGTTAAAATCTGGCGCATAAGCTGATTCATGGGGACCCCTTGTCCCAAAATCTCACAGCTTAGCTTGGCCACGATCACTGACCAGGAGGATGATAACAGTTAGTATACCTGCGGGTAGATATGAATTCAGCCCCACCAATCTTTTTTGCCTCATAGTTGGTTAGGTTTGTTTAGGCTAGGTTAAGTTGGACTTGGTTAGACAGAGCATTTTATTGTGTCTTGCTATCCATCACTTGCGGTTTTTCGCTCATCTTGAGAAAACCTTTACAACCACCCTAAACGGAGTGCTACAACATCCGGGGTCAAGCTAGTACATCCGTACACTCTGTTTACAACTCGCAAGAAGAAACTTGTAGCCTAACTGTGGTTTAGGACTAACACTAACCTTTTAAACGCAAGTCACAACAGGTATACGTGGGATAACTCTAATTTGGGGCTAACAATATCCCTTTAAACGCAAGTCACAACAGGTATACGTAGGATAACTCTAATTTGGAGCTAACAATATCCCTTTAAACGCAAGTCATAACAGGTATACGTAGGATAACTCTAATTTGGGGCTAACAATATCCCTTTAAACTCAAGTCACAACAGGTATACGTAGGATAACTCTAATTTGGGGCTAACAATATCCCTTTAAACGCAAGTCATAACAGGTATACGTAGGATAACTCTAATTTGGGGCTAACAATATCCCTTTAAACGCAAGTCATAACAGGTATAGGCCTACCTAGCCCAACTTTAATATGCTCTTTAATCGAAGCGAGTCTTGTAGTGCCAAATCACTCGCTCTTTCAAATCACGTGAATAATAAAATAACCGGCATAGGTGATCACATGGCCTACCACGTTTATCTCGTGTTGGACAGGATTGCAGGTGGTCGGGACTCAAATCCCAGTCGCGTGTATCGAGGGTGGTATTTCCTTGATGCCTTCTCACTTTGCCTCCACAAAAATGTGGGTGTATTTCCTCAAAATTAAACTTTATCTCCTATTGTTTGTCTAGGACGTATTATATTATGCATAGCTTGGAATTGAACCCTAGACTACATTGAGAAACCTAGGAGAAAGTAAGCCTATGTTGATGACAAAGCCAAATTATCAATATTGTTGTCAGCTATCTACACTTATACGAGTGGTTAGCACATTCATCTTTAGGCCTTGTTTCAAGTTAGTAAACAAAACAGTTTTCTCTCTTTTAATCACCCGCCTCGATGGCTTAGTTAGCTAACGCGCTATAGTTTCATGTTGAGCTAGACTGCCAAGGATGGTGAGATTGAGGTTCGAATCTCCCTTGGGTAAACTGGGGGTAGTTTTTCCTATATGGTTTCTAACAGGCAAATCCAGGTTCACTTCCTTTAATTTCAACCTTCCCAATTCGTAACTCATTAGCGTAATTAGTATATAAGCGTATAACGTAGGACGCGGTGCTAAGTATTATATTAATTTTAAACAAGTTGGGGTGATAGCTGCACATTATGTTCAAACGATAGTCTCTAGATTAGTATTTTAAAAAATTGAAAAATTTAATAATTTCATTCTTGAAAACAAAACTATTCAAAGTGTAACCACGTGAACACCAAATTTTGGAAAATATCATCCGATGCCCTTAGCTCAGTCGGTAGAATGTCTGTCTACTGAATAAATGGTCCCAGATTCGATTCCCGGCATAACCGAAAAATATATCATTAAGGAAATACTTTCACAGTGATGAATTAACGGCCGGGGACTGGATGCTGTGTATGCTCTAAAGTTAAGTTAGGTTGTAAGTCGTGTCGTATGTCGGTTCAGAACTTGCACGTTAGATACCTCAAATAAATTAAATGACAAATGAAAAAGTGAAAAATTGGAAAATAAGAATTAACCTTATTTATTTTCACTCCTAATTTATTGGAAACAACAATTTTGTACTTACCTGAAGTTGTTGTCTCTAAATCATTGCCACTGCTTGTGTGTGAGCGCGCTAGCTGCCTGCCCAGAGGCCTTTCTTATATCAGCTGATAGGCTATTAATTTATTATAACTACTTTTGGCTTCACCGGCGGGCTTCGATGTTCATATATTTAAGGTTTACTAAATATAACATTTTAAAAGTAAATATTTAGTTTTTCTTAGGATGTTTAGGATGGGCTTATGCCAATTTAGTTCTTTGCAGGTCCTCGATAAATTTGGACTTGTTAATATGGCTATTCCACAACAATGATGTAATGTATACGATTTTCTCTAGTTTGTTTGGAATTAAGTAACGGCTGTTTAAATCTCGCATTTTTAATTACAGATTATGATAGGGAGACTAACTATATGTTTTATGATATTGAAACCGATTTAAAGAAAGTTTTCGTGTTATTAAATTTTAAATAAATTGAATTGTAATTTTTAAAATTTAATTTTAACATAGTATATATTGTTTAATACATTATTATTTTATTTTTGGAATAGATAGTATTTATCAATGAACGATGTTAGGGCTTATTCCAACCTTTTTCACAAACAAATATTATTTTAAAGGGGTGTTGAGCATTTTTTCTTTCAACAATATTCAATAAAATGAGAAAATTAAGATTTTACATTAATATGGATTACTATAAGAAAATGGCTTAAAATTGTTTCATGTTAGAGGAATACAAATAAATAATATGGCGGTAGGCCTATAAACACTTCAAATGATTAAAACATATTTTTTCTAAACCTAAGGAAGAAAAGCCGGTGGGAGACAATTTTTTTCGATGTCACTGTTGATACTTTATGAACATTTCAAGGAAATTAAAGATAATTTAAATAATTAAAATAATACTAAAGAGCTAGGTTAGTCAAAAAAACCACAAACTTTTTTTTATTACCATTATTATAATTATAATTATAATAAAATCAACATGTTTTCAAGAAAAATATAACTCTATGGAGCTTCTGGACATAAAATATATTGTCAACACTAAATGTTATTTTTATAAATATTTCTGGGATATTCAATGTGCTCCATTTATGAGTATTACTTTGCTCTTGGGGTTGCTGTTTTTATTGTTTTGTCAAGGAAAGCGATATAACAGTACACCATGTTGGTTTATATGTTTTGTTTTAATTTTTCTCTTTATTAGTATTAAAGTATGTAGAAGTTCCCGAGGTGTATTGTTGAATCGGAGAGTTGAGTTTAAAATTAAATTCAAAAGGATGAATAAAGTTTAAAATTAAATGTTATTTTATGACCTCTAGAAATTTGCGGGAACCAATCGGTTTTTTTTTCTTAATGATGAAAATAGTGAACTCAAGAACCGGTAGTCTCGTTCTGATAAAGTGGTTATTGTAAGTTCCCACGGTGACGAGACTATACTTAAGTTGCGATGTGGTCTGTTGATATGTTGGAGGGTATTTATTCAGCATTTCTTCACATCTTCCCCATTAGTGTAAACACACGGATTAACTGAACAGGTAATAGGACGTAGGTCACACAAACAATCTGCTTCGATCGGGACTCGAACCAGAGGCAGGGTTGCGTCATGGCATTCTCTATCTTAGCTGATGAGACGGATCAAAAAATTGGTTTATTCACATTTCTTCTAAATTAATTTGAATATTGTCTTAAAACAAATGGATTATATATATTTTTGTTCAAATATATTTTCTTGATTGAAAAAAAATAAATCGATTTAGCGTCATTGTCACAGTCATAAATTAACAATCAAAATTATTCTAATTTTAATCAATTTATAGACAGCATAGATAGGTGCGTCGTGCTATTCTCTGGCTTGAAAGGATGAAGCTCAACCCTCGACTGGGGTCACAACGGATTTTTTTTTCCACGTTAGCATTTTTCATATTTTTACCAAATGAATGAATGTATATTTATTTCAAATTAACCCGAATTTTGTTAGTTGTATAAATTGAATTATCATTCTTATCCTGCACTAACATCAGAATAATTGTAAAGGTGAAACTTTGAAACCAACAGGTTTAACACTTTAAAAACCGCCTAACATTTATTAGGTATACAATCTGTGAGTCATTTGTGTGTGACTGGTAAATGTTTCCAGGGGATCTATGTCTATGTTTACCAACAAAGAGAAAGGATTTTTTATTTAGTGTTTACCAAACAAGAGTAATTTGTCGTCTTAATCCAAGATCCTGGGATGACGAAGGCTGTCTATAGAAATGTAATCCACATCAGCGTGGAGAGAGGGTGGGAAAACCACTGGGAAACATCACATATGAGAAACCACCCTCAGTACCCCTATATGAGATTCGATCCCAGACCTCCCCATCAACGGCAATGAATTTCATTGTAAATATAACGCCTTAGATATTACGTCCAAACATGAGGGTTGAATGTTTTCCAAATTTTATATATATATATATATATATAATTAAATTTTGATTGTATCACTGACTATTTGAGCTATCATAAATGTACACTAACTAATCTAAGGTAGGTACCATGATGAGAGATAATTTCAAATAAATGTAACAACTTTTTTTTTTTTCGTGTGAGAGAAGTAGAAATTGTATTTTGAAATTCACCCTCTAGGGCAACCAGTTAGAACTAAACCTCCTTTTGTGTCATTTAAAACCAAAACAAATTACCAAATTACCCAGCCGGAGGAAATAACAGGTTGAAGAGCTAGAAAAATTAAATAAATCGTGTGATTCCGTTTTCTAGGGAGTCAAAATATCTCTCGTATCTCGTGATTTATATTTAGTTTGAGAAATAAAGCACGGTGTTTATATCACTTGTTCGGATGCCAAGTTTTTTAAGTGGCTGAAAAAGACATTAAAGACACAATTTGAGCTTGTATTGTGGTCTATGTCCTAAGTTTATGACCAATCACAATTCATTGATCAAAACTAATTACTTACTGTACGTTAAGATATAACCAAAGAGTATGGTTAAAGTGAACATGTTTCTTCCTAGAATCAATTAAAATATAATCAACATTTACTGGAAATGGCTGTAATCCTAGGCGCTATAAAAATGTTCAGTTTTAGTAAACAATTAAAAAAAGTATTTAAGGCCATATAAAATATCTAAATAAAGATATGGTGTCACTTAATATTGATTACATCTTTACAGGATTAATTTGTCGTATTTATTGCGTTTTAAGAAACAAAAATAACACATATTGAGGAAATTATTATCTATATTCTATAGGATATCTATTACAGGTGGGCATCTGGACTAAGTGCCAGATTCATCTAGTATAGTTTGCCGGGGACGGAGAGGTTTGCTTTTGAGTTCCGGTTGGTTGTATTGGGGGAAGATTTTCTTAAATTTGGGTACATTTCCTTTTAAGTTTTGTCTTTCTCATCACTTATCAATCAAAAAAGTTATTCCTCCAATCCCAAGAAAGTCCAACTTAATAAGTTTTTATTTGTTTAAGCTTACACGTAGCTCGGCGTTGTTTAGCGTTACAAACAAGTTTGGAAATGCTTTTTGTTTGCTTTAGTACTACTTAATAGCGATTTATTTTCATGAAAACAAACATAAAAACCAGACCTCAAAAATGTACTCCACTCCTTAATAAGCATACTTAATCTTAAAATAATACATCTTCAGCACTATCTCTTTTGTTTATCACAGCGTTTTAACACCTTCTCGGTTCATATGCATATTAGCTACGCTATTGAGGTAGGGACGAGAAAGGTAGAACTTAGATTAAATGTACTCTTGTTTTCATTAAAAATGTGGAGGAAACCATTTAGGAAAAATCACGATTTTACAGGATTGAAACCACAATCTCTCCGTAGCCAGAAAACCAGACTATATCAGCCAGACATTAAGTCCGCACGACCACCAGTACGGGTATCTCTGGTAATGACATAATCTGCCTGTATGGCACGATCAGGAGCTGCGGCGAGTCTGTAAAAAATGTAGGAGACGATACATTTATATGAAACATAGTGTAAAATGTCCTTATTATAGCACAGTACAATTTTCATAGGAAGGGACCTAGACGACATCTATAAAAGTTACTAAATATACTTTCGCGTTTTTATACGTCAAATTGTGAGATAAACAGCTTTCACTTTTGATATATATTATAGATACCCATGAAATAGTAATAATAATATAGTAACATTTTTATCAATATTGACAATATTTTTGTATTTGACAAAAGGTTCTTCTTACTCAAATCATACTGTAATTATGTCGCAGGCTTTTAACATCCTGCAACTGGTGCTACATCTTGGTGAGCATGACAAGCGGTTCGGATTCTCTGTGGTGGGTGGTCTTGACGAGGGGTGTCCACCTCGCATTGATGAAGTGCGTAGGGGTGAGTAAACGAATCATCTGGTAGGGATATTTAAGTTAATTTCATTAAATGAGTAGACCAACTATTAAATCTTTGATTATTGAGAGAGTTTACAATATTACTACACTATTATTTTGAACTCTCCTTGATTAAACCCTGATTAATGTCTGGTTTATATAGTGAGTTATTTTTTAATTAATTGTCAACACATAATTTTCTTCAAGCCTGTTGTTTTTTCTATTGACCTCACTATTTCCTAATCAATTCCAAGAAAAATGACTGAGCTATCGAAGCTATCTGATGTTAGTGTTAGCTTGCTTTCACAGATGGCAGGCATAGTCCCTAGAGCTGCGAAACAATGGTCGTGAAAGTAGTTTTTTGAAGTTTCGAAGTTATTGGTTCGTCCTAATACAAGCAATCCCCAATATATATAAAAGTATTAGCTATACATACTTACACTTAGAGAGGTTATTAAAATGTTCAAATAAATTCTCCTTAGGAAGAGAACGCAAGCCAAGGTTAGTATTTTTACATATTTTAAATCAAAAAGCATTTATGGCAAAAATATATAAAATATTTCTTATGCACTATATAGACATCTAGTATAACTTCTACTTATTATAAATTGTTGCTGAAAATTTCTCACGAGTATATGGGTATTTGATGATAATCTTGTCAATGGAGAGGAAATGGCCTCATCAAATTCTGTGAATATCATGAAATAAATTTACTAAAGCATAGATATTTTTTATTTCGGCCAAAACAGTTGTTAGTTTTATAACTATCATCATCCTATTATTATTATTATTAATACTCTTACTATTGTATGCACTTGTACCGGCTCTAAACTCTTATTTTTTTGCTGGTTGTCAGCCCGGCCCACAATCGAGTCCCTCCTTTTCTCCCATTCTGTTATTTTTTTAAATTTACCTCCCCTTCCCTTTGGTGTTAATCTTTTTCAGCACATTATGGTGCCAATTTGTATCTATGTATTGTTTATTTTATTCAAACGAATTAACAATCGAGAGTCCCACGGAGCTCATGTGTATTCTAGGTATGTGTATGTAGTATATATATTTTATATTTATTAATAAATTAAACTTTTATATATATATATATATATATATATATATATATATAAACTTTTCGAACACTAAAGGTAAAGTATTGCGACCGCAAAAAAAAAACCTGACCCGAGATGTTGATTGATGTCGACATATCATGACCCCCCGAACCTTAAAAAGTGGTCTTTGCAATGCCGTCTGTCTGTGTGTCCGTTTAAACTCATAATTAAGAGTAGTTTAATAAAGGGCGGAAAGAGAAAAACTAGATTTTCTCAAAATCGGCTTTAACGATTTTGATTAAAATTCGTATCTATGCATTTATTAAGATTATAAATAAACTGATTACTTTTATTTTCCCGTGAAAATGACTTTTAGGGTACTTTACAGAAGCTGAAATTTACGTATCTCCGCAACTATTTGAGATACTAAATAACTTATAATTGCAAAATTATAGTACTATTAAAAATAAAGAACTTTTATATATTTATATTTTTATAAAACCAATAGTATTAATAGTATTAATAGTATTATTTTACCTGCTCCTTGTGTTATTATGCTTTAATTCTGTTCCGGTTATAGGTTTGCCAAGTATCGTAACAATCTTCCATCCTTCTCTTGCTCAGACAGGCTGGAGTCGTCTTCGGAAGCAAACAAGGCAAATAACGGAGGAGGGGTGCAATGCCGGTGATTGTGGAAAATTCTAGAAAATAAGAATTTCTGNCCCCCCCAAACACGCACCGCCTTCCCCCTCTTCACAGAGACTTCGTTCGCTATGTTAACACGTACACTACAAGCCGCGTCGGGTACTTTAAATGACTTTGATATAACTAGTACTTGTCGCGGAGGAGGTTTAGTATGGGACACGGTGATTCCGTCATGTGTGATGTTGGATCACGTGAAACATTTATTGATATCTATAACTGAAAGACTTGATGTATTTAAAAAAAATTATTAACATTTTGATAGCAGATTTTAATTAATGACAAATATATAGATAGCCCAAAACGCCCCCTTAATTACTATGTCAGAATCGTGAAATAGCACCGAGCTGCCAAAACGTGTGTCACATTTTCGAATGGTGATGTAACGACGTGTACGTGTTTTATTCCAACTAAGACCGACAAGAGCAATTCAGTCCACGAATTAGAAACTTTTGTAGGATTTAGGCAAGGAGGATAACCTTTATACAAATAAATAAATATGTTTTGCAAACAATTTGATAAAATTTCACTATTTTTTTTAATTGGCATTGATAATATATATCAACAGCTACAGCTGCTGATCAAATGACTTGGCGTATGACTACGTGAACATGGATATATTAACTTTTCTAGCCCTCTTATGAAAATATGACCATACCTGACCGGCTATTCACATATTTGCACTAATGGAGTAGAGACGAGGAAGGTAGAACTTTAGGGGAAGTGTTTCCATATTTTCGTAGAGGGAGAGTGGAAAACAAATTATTTAAAAATATATTCGTACACACACTGAGGTTTGAGCCACAAACTCCTCGTCACCGGTACGCTATATAGATGGGACAGACATTTTTATCCGTGTACCCACTGGCTAGTGCCGTTATTAGGGTTCTTTTAGTGCTGTTGAAGCCTTAGATACACCATTAGCATAAGTTACATCGTGAGGATTTCTACCTTTTGGAAGGCGGCACTGCAGACTTTGAATGAGGTATCTGATGATATACTAGATTCATTCCAGTTGGCTGATTTCTCCCAAATGTATGGAACTAGGGTCAGTTGGGGTCAAACCCGGTCCCGTGTGGTCCTATCCTGCGGTTGATGGGACACAATACAAGGCTACAGGAAGGAAATAGTTTTGTTCCGGTGAATGGGGACAGGAACAGGACAATAATACAGAGAGAGCGCTCTGTAATTCCCGATCACTGCTCGACCGGAACTTCCGCCCCCTCTATTCACACCCCTTCATTAGAACAACACACACACATACCCACACATATGGTGGAGATGTGTACAGCGTTGGACCTGCGGTTTCAGGTCCAGCCTGAACTCTACCTCAGTCTCTGAGTCAACATAGGAGTGATATCGGGGTAGGTAAGCATCTTCCAGTCATCTTCCACGTCAGTGTGGTAGCCTCCTCGTTATATTGGCAATAGCTGCGCTGGATTAAATATTATACTCTGAATTGAAATGCTGTGTGGTATATTGTCAACGTTTGTACTGGGTCAGCAACGTCTGCACTCTGTTGGCTATGTCTGATCCTCAACAGCAACGTCTGCGTTGTATTGGTGACGTATGTGTTGTATTGTTAACGTTTGTACTGGGTCAACAACGTCTGCACTCTGTTGGCTATGTCTGATCCTCAACGGCAACGTCTGCGTTGTATTGGTGACGTATGTGTTGTATTGTTAACGTTTGTACTGGGTCAACAACGTCTGCACTCTGTTGGCTATGTCTGATCCTCAACGGCAACGTCTGCGTTGTATTGGTGACGTATGTGTTGTATTGTTAACGTTTGTACTGGGTCAACAACGTCTGCACTCTGTTGGCTATGTCTGATCCTCAACGGCAACGTCTGCGTTGTATTGGTGACGTATGTGTTGTATTGTTAACGTTTGTACTGGGTCAACAACGTCTGCACTCTGTTGGCTATGTCTGATCCTCAACGGCAACGTCTGCGTTGTATTGGTGACGTATGTGTTGTATTGTTAACGTTTGTACTGGGTCAACAACGTCTGCACTCTGTTGGCTATGTCTGATCCTCAACGGCAACGTCTGCGTTGTATTGGTGACGTATGTGTTGTATTGTTAACGTTTGTACTGGGTCAACAACGTCTGCACTCTGTTGGCTATGTCTGATCCTCAACGGCAACGTCTGCGTTGTATTGGTGACGTATGTGTTGTATTGTTAACGTTTGTACTGGGTCAACAACGTCTGCACTCTGTTGGCTATGTCTGATCCTCAACGGCAACGTCTGCGTTGTATTGGTGACGTATGTGTTGTATTGTTAACGTTTGTACTGGGTCAACAACGTCTGCACTCTGTTGGCTATGTCTGATCCTCAACGGCAACGTCTGCGTTGTATTGGTGACGTATGTGTTGTATTGTTAACGTTTGTACTGGGTCAACAACGTCTGCACTCTGTTGGCTATGTCTGATCCTCAACGGCAACGTCTGCGTTGTATTGGTGACGTATGTGTTGTATTGTTAACGTTTGTACTGGGTCAACAACGTCTGCATTCTGTTGGCTATGTCTGATCCTCAACGTCTGCGTTGGACAAAGGCATCCGTCTCGTCTTGTTTAGTTGGCTGGTGGCAGATGGTCATAGTTCTAACCCCAGCAGGATGAACCTGATTGGTTTTTTTTCCTAATTATGTTTTCCCACTTTCCTTTGACACACATGATAATACACTTGCCCTAACAATCCTACCTTATTTTTCCTTAACCTCCCAAGGAAAATATTTGGCTATCCTGGGTGGTCTGTAGGACGCGGAGAGCTTTAATAATAAATGTTACGACTAAACCGTACATACTTTCTCATTTAGTGTATAATAGTTTGGAAAAAAAGGTCAAAAATTCATCATAATTCCTCAATAAAACATAATTTTAATAAGTTACGGGTGTGAAACATGGAGCATTGGTACATTTGAAAGGAAAAGATCAGAATTATTTAAAAAGTGGTGTTACCGAAGATTGTTGAAAATATCATGTTTGGAAATAGTATCAAATACAGAAGTGATAAGAAAATCAAATGAAGAAAGAAAGTTTTGGAAAGGTATAAAGCAAAGAAATGTTAATATGGTAGGACATAATACTGGGACGTAATAGTTTGACAAAGCTAATTATAGAAGGAGATGTGTAAGGGAAAAATTCAAGATGGAGACCAAGACTGGAGTACATAAATCAGATATCAAACAATGTTGGCAGAAGAAGCTAAAAAGATGTGAAATATTTACCCAGAATAGACAAAAGTGGAGAGTTGCAACAAACCAACCACGATATTGATGATCTAATGATGATGAATTAGTTAATTAACGTTAAATAAATATTTCTTCAAAATAAACAACTAATCGGTGCTATCTATCATGTCACTCACTCTTCAGATATTAATTTTAAACAAAATCGTTGACGCTTTTCTAGAAATATTCATGATTTTTTAAAATCAGTCTCCAGTAAACTACCTTTAACTTTAGGTTTAGGATAAAAATAACATTTTGGCCTCCAGGTATGACCACCATATAACAACAAAATATCATGTTTGAACAAAATTCCTCTCGCCATTTTGGCTGTAGCCAGAGAGAGGGAGAGAATTGTAAGAAACAATTATTTTTAGTTCTGAGACACATAAAACGAAAGGATCTATCATAATATCGAGGTAGAAAATGTTCACGGTTACAATACTTTCTCTACACGAGAAAGTTTAAGTACCTTACTATATCTTCAAAGTTTGTTAGAAAGTTCTTCTTGTCCCATCACATTTCCGCCCCTGCCCGTGTAATATAACGCAATATATCGCCATGACACAGTGTCAAGGGTACCTCTGATCCTTGAAGATTAATACTGCATCCCTTCACCTGTCAGGTAGTTCACTTCCTGTATAGAAGGACAGGGAAGTTTCATTTCCTGTTCCCTGTGCTCTCTACATTTCCTCACTCGTGGCACATCAGTCCCGTGACGTCATAATATACACACATCTACGTTTCGACTGCATTATATTCACTATGATTGGACCTGCCTTACGATAGAACAATATACACAACATAATTATGTGTGTGTGCTCCTAATACCCGTCGAGGGTATTCACTAATTTACTCTAACGGCTTAGAGACGACGTAGGTGGAAATGAGAGGAAATGTATCTACATTTGTGTGTAGTGGGATAAGGAATCCGTCTAGGAAAAATCTCCCAGGTATACTCAGGCGGGAATCATGCACCAAGCACCTTTATTTTAAACTAATTTTCTACTTGTGATGTTAAATATAGATAACAGAAAGTTAATTCTGTATTTAATCATCTTAATTCTGCTCCATTGAAAATTAAAATCATCACACTCTAAAAGGATGTTGAACTGGGAGCACATAGTCTTTGTCGACTAGCCAGCATCCACATGTATCCGTGTGATGTATGTTTCTTAATACAGTAAAGCCCCGATTATCTGCGAGTCCCGCGAAATTTCTTTTCAATTACGAACCTAAAAAAAACAATTTCAATTCAAGCCAACAACAGGGAAACTACAATAGGCCCTACAGTGCGAAGGTCGAAAATTACTGACAGGTTTATTGTGCATAGTAATCCTATAGGCCTTCTCGGAATTTGTGGATGAGTGGCAGGCTCTTGCTCTTTTGTTTTGGTCATGGCTTTCACATTCTCTGATCACTGACCTTGACGAACCGAGCGGGCCTCCAGAGGTGTAAGTTGCTAGTAAGCGTGCTTGGTGATCAGTCGTGTTTTGTGTTTCTTTGTCAGTGCTCAAGTTTAACGTTTCGTTAGTTCCTGAAATTAATAATGGCTGAAAAACGAAAGAAGGTTATGTTAACTATTGCAAAAAAACTTGAAATGATTTCTAAAATAGAAAATGGCGCTTCAAGGAAACATTACGAGATCGGGGAAACAACAGTGCGAAACGTTTTAAAGCAAAAAGGCAAACTGTTGGCCTTTGCATCAGTGTCGGACAGAGCTTCTTGGATGAAAAAAACGAAAAACAATGAAGAAATCCATCTATAATGAACTTGACTCGGCGTTAGCTCAGGTGCGAAGTGATGGCACTCCCGTGTTTGGTCCTATCATTGCAGATAAAGAAAATGATTTGTTAGGCCTGGAAGGAAATTTTGATGTGTCATCCGTTTGGTTACATCGTTTTAAGAAACGTCATGGAATTAGAAATATTGGTCTACACAGAGAAAATTTGAGTGGTTATCAACAAGCAGCTGATGATTTTCAACGTGGTTTTGAAGAGTTTGTGTTGTCTGAAGATCTGTCATATGAACAAATTTATAACGCTGATGAATCAGGGCTTTTTTGGGAATGTCTTCCCACTGATTCTTTAGCATTTGAAAGTGAACATCAAGCGGAAGGTCACAAAAGTGGCAAGGAAAGAATTACAATTTTGCTATGCAGCAACGCTGTGGGTAGTCACAAACTTAGGCTTCTTGTAATCGGTAGATCTAAGAAACCAAGGTCTTTTAAGCGGACAAAAGCATAAAATGTACCAGTTGATTATTTTTTTAAAAAGGTTGGACGATCCAGAAGAGTTTTTCAAGAATGGTTTGAAAAGACTTTTGTGCCTCATGTACGTAAACATCTTGACTCAAAAAATTTGCCGAAGAAGGCTGTTTTGTTAAATGACAACACGCCTTTACACCCAGCTAGAAGTGTGCTTAAATATTCTAACGGGCAAATCTTCCCAAGGTTTTTGCCCCCAAATGTTACTGCGCATATACAACCTATAGACCAGGGAGTCATTGCAACCACAAAGAGAACATACAGAACCAAGTTGTTACTGTCAAAAATCGAATAAGGCTGTGATCTCAAATAATTTTGGAAGAATTATACAATTTTGGGTAGCATTTGCGATATTGCGTCTGCATGTAATTACATAAAACCCTCAACCTTCGTTAAATCGTGGAGAAAACTCTTTCTGAGTATCGAAACAAATGTCAACCAAAACATTTGTGAAGAAGAGAATGAAGTCATACCGACCGTTACACTTGTTGATCTAGTGACAACCGTTCCGGGAGGTGAGAATGTCGACGAAGAGAACATAAGTGGCTGGAATGCGACGCAAGTGAGCCGGGGTTTGAACGACTGACTGACGTAGAGATAACGAACAAAGCAATGGCAGTGAACGAGAACGAAGAAGAACAAAGTGAAAGTGAAGACACATGAAACAGCTTTGCAGCACGTAGACGGATTGCTTCAATATTTAGAGGAACAAAACGACGACGAACATCTGGCAGAAAAACTCATGTTGAGGAAAGTACAATCTAGAATTAAAAATAGGTGTTTCCAAAGCAAGAAGCAAAAACGTGTGACTGATTTTTTTTAAGGCGTAAGTGAAAACTTTTTGTTAACAGTACAGTAGATATTATTTTTTGTTTACTGTTCTCTATTTTAGTGATTTAGACGTAGAGCAAAGGTTTCTGCTCTACTGTACATATTTTAAACGTTTCACATATTATGTTTTTTGTACTTTAAAACATATTTATTATGCTGAAATATATTTTTTCGTGTTTGCACCTAATTTTTTGTCTTTTTTCGGGTTATCCGTGACTTTCTCTATCCGCAGTACCCTTGTCACCCAATTCCGCGGATAATCGGGGTTTTACATAGTTAGGTACTTATTATGTATCTTTATAATATTTATAAGCTAAGTATGTAGTTTAATTTGAAAATAAACATTTTATTGATGTGATATTTCATTTTTAAATATGAGGGCAAATAAGTATATAGAAAAATAAATGGCACGGAGCTCCGCAAGGACTTTCTCGCTCTATTGTTTAAAAATTGAAATATTTACTCAAAACTCTTAAAATATGTAAATCAAAATAATATACACTAGCAAACCCAAGAATAAATAGCACTATCCTTATGTAAAACATTTATTGAGTCAAGGTTTTAAATTTTATAATTTTATTTTTAAAGAATTAATGTCCTCAATTGTATGTTTGGACCGATAAAAAATATCAATATTGGGTCCCTAAGAGTCAACAATTCGTATTCAAATTTCGACTTTCAGTTAAACTCTTCGACATTTTATTAGGTGTTGCACATCTTCATGTCATCGCATTGCTGTCATCGCATTGTTATTAAATTCCTCATTTATAAATTTTGACCAATAAAAAATGTAAATATTGACTATTGAGTCTAAAATGAAGGAGATAGATCATTGTTGTACAAACATTTCTCCTAAGAGGTTTAAGGAAAAATAACATAAACTTTTTGAGAAACTTACTTATATTTAATTACTCTATGGCACTGGAGAATTATTGCGTTAAGACTTAAGTAGTATATCTTTACAACTAAAGCTCACAATATTGTATTAATATATTTGTCAATATCTCAGTTACTGTTGATTTTATAAATATATATTTCGATTTAATTTTTTTTATCTTTAATAGTACAAAAATTTTACAATGATAGGTTATTTATTATCTTGAATAGTTAAGTAGTTATGGAAATTTCCACTTTTGTAAAGTATCCTAAAAACCATTTTCATGGGAATATGAAAATAGCCATTTTATTCATATTCTTGATCAACGCCTAGATACGAATTATAAACAAAACCGTTATAGCCTATTTTGAGAAAATAGAATCTTTCTATTTACCCCATTTAGTAAACTGTTCTTAATTTTGGGGTTAAACAGACACACAGACAGACGGCAATGCAAAAAAAAAAAACACTTTTTAGAGTACGGGGGGTCATGAAACTTCGAAATTCATCAAAATCTCGATTTCTATTTTTTTGACGATCATAATACTTTCTATACCTGTAAGATAGCGAGAAAATAATAAAAAAACATAATGTCTTTAGAATGAGGAAAGTTGCTAAGAGTATTGCTATTTGCCTGGAACCATACAAAATTCACTTGATTAAACAAACCTACGCCATATTTTTTTTATTGGGTGTATTTTATGTGCACCCTGATTATATAAACATACGACTTACAAAATAGCATCTTATGACATATTTTTCAAAAACTTTAAATACTCTACAAATGGCTCTAAGGATTTGGTTCTAAATGGGTATTTGGGGGTGTTTTGACATAGCAAATAACACTGTATACTTAAGTAATTTTATAATGTCCTTAACGATTTGGTTCTAATTGGATATTTTGCTATTAATTGGGTATTTCGGGAGTATTTGTTATGGAAGATAGCATTGTATACTGGTTTTGGGGATGAAAATTGGTTTAAGTTTGGTTTACTAATGATTATTTTTTATAAAAATTAATTATTTAAAAATTGTTCTAGATATTAAAAAAAAGTGATAGATAGGGTGCGCTTAGTCTTCCAAATAAACATTGTACTCATGCTTTTTAGTTAAAAACGATTTAAAGGGTAGTTTACTGATGAGTGATTTTTAAAAATATGAAATATTTTGAAAATGGCTCTAACAAGTTTGTTTAAACTGCATATTTGGGGAGGTTTAACATGCCAAATAATATTTTATTCTTTTTTTATTAATTTAGTTTGGGGCAATTTACTAATGACTTTTTTTAATTAATTATTAAAATACATAGCTCATGATAATGTATAATTTATCTTTATTTCTCTACTCTAAAATAAATTAATTTAATGGATGTTTACTAACAACAAATTATAGAAAATAGGTATATCATACTTTGAAATATACCTTAAAGATAAGAGTTCAAAATGAGTATCTGGGACTAGTTTTTCATGAGAAATAATAATACGTTTTTATTTTTATAAATTACAAATCATTTTAAAGTAGTTTACAAATAACATATTTTTGAAAATTTGAAATTTGTTTTAAAATATTTGAACAGTATGGTTTAAAATTTATAAAGCAATAGTTTTAATCCTGTTGTTTATTGTGATATCTTTGTTATTATGAGTAGAACTTACTTAAAATTAAAAAGGATGATTCAAATATTGGATGACTTGAAGAAAAAAAGAAAAATCTGGGAGTTGGAGGAGGAGGCAGAGGACAGGGTGCATTGGCAGTCTTAGGTCACTGGCAAAAAGAATGGACCTGTCGTAAGAGAGAACTTATAATAATAATAATATAAAGTTGTGTGATTGTTAGTATCATTTATCTTTTGTGGTTTATTCTGCTTTCACTAGATGAATCACAGATTGTTATATAATATGGCATGCTTCTTTCATAGAAATAGCTATTCATTTTTAAGCTACAAAATGTCGACTCCGTTGGCTAGAACAAGGTCAGCACCTACCGGGAAATCAATGGGTTGAAATGGATGGCAAATGTCCATTAAAGCCCATACTGCAATTTAGGGGTGAAACGGCCTATAGGTGTCTTGGTTTTGAAATTATAGTGCTAACATACACACAAGCATATATTCTATTCTATTTATAAGATTCGAGGTGTATCGAAATGTTCCTGTGTTAGGGCTTCCTTTGACACTTTGTTGTCCCAGGGGTGTCCCTTTGGACGGGTGAGACTAGATACACCTACCTTGGTATATAACGGTGTCCTTTTCGTAGGGGGAGTTCAAGTAGTTTCGTTTCATGTGGCAGCGACACGACACCTTGTGGAATACAAAACTATGTTGGAACAGTCTCTTTTATTTCTGCTTTATGGTTGGTACTGTCCACTATCTTCCACACTTCACAGCTTCTTCTTTTTGCTAAGTCCACAATCCTCTGCATTTTTAAATTCCCTCTTCTTCTTTTTTTTTTGTCCATCATCTTCCACATTTTACACATTCCTCTTTTATTTGGTTCACAATCTTCTACACTTTCCAGTTTCCTCTTTTATTCTGTCCAACATTTAAGAGACTTTTCAGTTTCATATTTGGTTTTGTCCACCATCTTCCACATTTTACAACTTCCTCTTTTATTTTATCCACCATCTTCTACACCTTCCAACTTCCTCTTTTATTTTATCCACCATCTTCTACACCTTCCAACTTCCTCTTTTATTTTATCCACCATTTTCTACACCTTCCAACTTCCTCTTTTATTTTATCCACCATTTTCTACACCTTCCAACTTCCTGTTTTATTTTGTCCACCATTTTACATACTTTCTAGCTTCATATTTTATGTTGTCTTATCTTACACAACTTAAAGTTTCATATTTTGTTTAGTCTACCATATAGTATGCTCTAAATCTTCCTTTTTTTTTATCCATATTCCACACTTTTTATCTTCCTCTTTAGTTTTCTCCAAGCAATATAGAGCTTCCTCTTTTATTATGTCCACCATTTTCCGAATTTTCAAACTTCCTTTATTCTGTCCACCATCTGTTATACTTTACATCTTCCTCTTTTGTTTTGTCCACTCTGCAGTGTTTTTCAACTTCCGTACTTTTATCATTTTCTCTTATACATTCTGTTTTTTTTCCAGAATTTCCAACTTCCACTTTTGACTCAGCCACCACATTTCACACTTTATAGTCTACCGTCAAACTTCCACTTTGGTTCTATCTATCATCTTCTCTACGTTCCAACTTCCACTTTGGTTCTATCTATCATCTTCTCTACGTTCCAACTTCCACTTTGGTTCTGCCTACCATATTATGTACTTTCCAACTTCCACTTTGGTTCTATCTACCATCTTCTGTACGTTCCAACTTCCACTTTGGTTCTGCCTACCATATTATGTAAGTTCCAACTTCCACTTTGGTTCTATCTACCATCTTCTCTACGTTACAACTTCCACTTTGGTTCTATCTACCATCTTCTCTACGTTCCAACTTCCACTTTGGTTCTATCTATCATCTTCTCTACGTTCCAACTTCCACTTTTGACTCAGCCACCACATTTTACACTTTATAGTCTACCATCTTCTGAACGTTCCAACTATTATGTACGGTCCAACTTCCACTTTGGTTCTGCCTATCATATTATGTACGTTCCAACTTCCACTTTTGTTCTATCTAGCATCTTCTCTACGTTCCAACTTTCACTTTGGTTCTATCTAGCATCTTCTCTACGTTCCAACTTCCACTTTGGTTCTATCTATCATCTTCTCTACGTTCCAACTTCCACTCTTGTTTTGTCTACCATTTTGACCACTTTTCAAATTCATATTATTCTATTCAACATCTTTTAAACGTTAAAGCTTTCTATTCCCCCTTTTCATTATTCATTTTTGCTTTTATTTATAACACAACATAAACATAATGTTGATCACTCAACATACTACCATGCTTGCCCTAGGGATAAGTTCGTGCTGCATTGGAATTGCTATTAAAATCATCAATAAACCACTCTCACAAATGATTGTCTGCCGATGACTAGGAGATCAGGCATGTGGTAAGACTCGAACCACAACAAATATTTAGTTAGGCTCCATAGTTCGGTTCGTAGCACATCTGTCTAGCTAAGGGTCCCAGGCCTACTACCCGAGATCAACAAACACCCACACTGGTGTTTGTGGTCTAGGTCTATAGGCAATAAATATCTTAGTACAAATTATTAAATTCCTGTTTTGGAAGGGTCTAGGTTCTAATATATGCCAGTGTAACCCCCACTCTCCCGAGAGAAATAATAGGCAGGGAATCACAAGATAACAAAGGTTGTATTCAAGAAGCAATGAATCTATTTTAAACAATAACAATATGTGCATTGTGACTAGAAACTCTCCACCTCGTGGCTTTCAGGTAGAGTAACTATAAAGTTATTTATGAAAAGTTAACGACCAATAGTACTTCCCCAAAAAAATAAGTTTCGATACTATCCAAATCTTAAATATCCTGCCACATCGTGACATTAATAAAGTTTCAAAGATTATAAAATAAAATATTAATCTTTAAGAGCTCCGCCATATTGTGGCAACAATATGAACTAAAAAATAATTAAAGTTTCAGATATTATAAACATAATCAATCACTAAGTGCTCTGCTCTAATAGAAGTTACGAGACATAATAGTAGATTTTTAAGTGCTTTGGCATCTCATGACAACAAAATATATTCTAATGCAATTAAAGTTTTAAAGCACAATACTAAATTTTTAGTGCTTTGCCTTTTCGAGCCATTTAGTTAATTGTACCAAACAATTATTTACTCGGAAACGACGCCAACTATCCATCGGAAAGATTGTCATAACCTTCGTGAAAGCAAAATGAAACGCTAACCGCCAAGCAGTGACACAAAAGTTACTTTGAGATTGAAGGGAATTCTAGTTTCCCCAATAGACAAAATTTTAATTGAAACGTGGTTACACATTAGCCCGCTAATAAAGGAAAATACCATTATCCAATTATAGCGATATGAAATTATAGGTCTAAATTCATAATATTGAAAAGATTCCATAATTTAGCCAAAAGGGAATTTTAAAAAAAGGCGTAAGTTAAGCCCTAGCTTAAAATGCGTCGCTCACCTCATCCTAAGCCAACGGTACAATGAGAGTACCAATACAATCAGAACACCGCCATATATAGCGGCTACACTAGATCACGTGTCCACAGAGAGTAGGGGAGGAAAAGGGGAGCTGGAATGGAAGTAATGAGATCGAGAAGTGCGTAGAAAGATTACGAGCATTCTTGCAACTAGTAGAATGCACTAGAACAGTCCAGGTGGAAGAAATAATAACTAAGTACATGCCGCCACCTTTACTTGTTTTTCTTGGGCGTGGCCTATTTCACTTGCAGAGAATTGGTTCACACCTCCTTTCAGTCAGTTAGATAGTGTGTTAGAGTGAGGAGGTCACGGTCAGGAGTGAAGAAGTTGGAGTTCAAACGGGTCGGAGGGTGAATATTATGCCATTTAATTGAGCTGTTACTTGTAACTTGTTACACCAGGTGTACTGTATATAGGCGTTTTACGCATATGATTATCACCATAAATATCCATGCTGGTGCAGGTACACTTCCTGTTAAATCTTATTATATTCATCCCTTAGTATATGTAATTTATATACTTTGTGTTAGAAGTAATGATTAAAAAAAAGCTCAATAAATCACATTATTCAATTTATTATTAGCGGTTTCAGTCATGTGATAATATCACTAAGCGCATCCTCTCTGGACAGTTGAGTATGTATCTCATATATCTATCCTCTCCTCCCAGATCCCCTAAGGACGTGAATGGACAGTTGAGTATGTATCTCATATATCTATCCTCTCCTCACAGATCATCTAGGGAAGTGAATGGACAATTGAGTATGTATCTCATATATCTGTCCTCTCCTCTCTATATCCTCTAAGGACGTATATGTATAGTTGAGCATATATCTCATATGTCTATCCTCTCCTCACAGATCCTCTAAGGACGTGAATGCACAGTTGAGTATGTATCTCATATATCTGTCCTCTCCTCTCTATATCCTCTAAGGACGTATATGGGTAGTTGAGCATATATCTCATATGTCTATCCTCTCATCACAGATCCTCTAAGGACGTGAATAGACAGTTGAGTTTGTATCTCATATATCTATCCTCTCCTCACAGATCCTCCAAGGACGTGAATGGACAGTTGAGTATGTATCTCATAAACATATCCTCTCCTCACAGATCATCTAAGGACGTGAATGGACAGTTGAGTATGTATCTCATATATCTATCCTCTCTTCTCTATATGCTATAATGACGTATATGGACGGTTGAGTATGTATCTCATATATCTATCTTCTCCTCTCTATATCCTCTAAGGACGTGTATTGATAGTTGAGTCTGTATCTCATATATCTATCATCTTCTCTCTATATCCTCTAAGGACGTGTATGGATAGTTGAGCATATATCTCATATATCTGTCCTCTACTCTCTATATGTTATAATGACGTATATGGATAGTTGAGTATGTATCTCATATATCTGTCCTCTCCTCTTTATATGCTATAATGACGTGTATGGATAGTTGAGTATGTATCTCATATATATATCCTCTCCTCTCTATATCCTCTAAGGACGTGTATGGACAGTTGAGATTGTATCACATATATCTATCCTCTCCTCTCTATATCCTCTAAGGACGTGTATGGACAGTTGAGTATGTATCTCATATATCTATCCTCTCCTCTCTATATGCTATGATGACGTATATGGACAGTTGAGTATGTATCTCATATATCTATCCTCTCCTCTCTATATGCTATAATGGCGTGTATGAACAGTTGAGTATATATCTCATATATCTATCCTCTCCTCACAGATCCTCTAGGGACGTGAATGGACAGTTGAGTATGTATCTCATATATCTGTCCTCTCCTCTCTATATCCTCTAAGGACGTATATGGGTAGTTGAGCATATATCTCATATGTCTATCCTCTCCTCACAGATCCTCTAAGGACGTGAATGGACAGTTGAGTATGTATCTCATATATCTATGTTCTCCTCTCTATATCCTCTAAGGATGTGTATTGACAGTTGAGTATGTATCTCATATATCTATCCTCTCCTCTCTATATCCTCTAAGGACGTATATGGACAGTTGAGTATGTATCTCATATATCTATCTTCTCTTCTCTATATCCTCTAAGGACGTGTATGGACAGTTGAGTATGTATCACATATATCTGTCCTCTCCTCTCTATATCCTCTAAGGACGTATATGGACAGTTGAGTATGTATCTCATATATCTATCCTCTGCTCTCTATATCCTCTAAGGACGTGTATGGACAGTTGAGTATGTATCTCATATATCTATCTTCTCCTCTCTATATCATCTAAGGACGTGTATAGACAGTTGAGTATGTATCTCATATATCTGTCCTCTCCTCTATATATCCTCTAAGGACGTATATGGACAGTTGAGTATGTATCCCATATATCTATCCTCTCCTCTATATATCCTCTAAGGACGTGTATGGACAGTTGAGTATGTATCTCATATATCTATATTCTCCTCTCTATATCCTCTAAGGACGAGTATGGACAGTTGAGTATGTATCTCATACATCTATCCTCTCCTATCTATATCCTCTAAGGACGTATATGGACAGTTGAGAATGTATCTCATATATCTATCCTCTCCTCTCTATATCCTCTAAGGACGTATATGGACAGTTGAGAATATATCTCATATATCTATCCTCTCCTCTATATATCCTCTAAGGACGTATATGGACAGTTGAGTATGTATCTCATATATCTGTCCTCTCCTCTCTATATCCTCTAAGGACGTATATGGACAGTTGAGTATGTATCATCATATATCTATCCTCTCCTCTCTATATCCTCTAAGGACGTATATGGATAGTTGAGCATATATCTCATATATCTATCCTCTCCTTTCTCTATCCTCTCCTCTCACTATCCTCTAAGGACGTGAATGGACAGTTGAGTATATATATCATATATCTATCCTCTACTCTCTATATCCTCTAAGGACGTGAATGGACAGTTGAGTATGTATCTCATATATCTATCTTCTCCTCTCTATATCCTCTAAGGACGTGTATAGACAGTTGAGTATGTATCTCATATATCTGTCCTCTCCTCTGTATATCCTCTAAGGACGTATATGGACAGTTGAGTATGTATCTCATATATCTATCCTCTCCTCTCTATATCCTCTAAGGACGTGTATGGACAGTTGAGTATATATCTCATATAACTATCCTCTTCTCTCTATATCCTCAAAGGACGTGTATGGACAGTTGAGTATGTATCTCATATATCTATCCTCTTCTCTCTATATGCTATAATGACGTGTATGGACAGTTGAGCATATATCTCATATATCTATCTTCTCCTCTCTATATGCTATAATGACGTATATGGACAGTTGAGTATGTATCTCATATATCTATCATCTCCTCTCTATATCCTCTAAGGACGTGTATGGACAGTTGAGAATGTATCTCATATATCTATCTTCTCCTCTCTATATCCTCTAAGGACGTGTATGGACAGTTGAGTATATATCTCATATATCTGTACTCTCCTCTCTATATGCTATAATGACGTATAAGGACAGTTGAGTATGTATCTCATATATCTATCTTCTCCTCTCTATATCCTCTAAGGACGTGTATGGACAGTTGAGTATGTATCTCATATATCTGTCCTCTCCTCTCTATATCCTCTATGGACGTGTATGGACAGTTGAGTATGTATCTCATATATCTATCCTCTTCTCTCTATATCCTATAATGGCGTGTATGGACAGTTAAGTATGTATCTCATATATCTGTCCTCTTCTCTCTATATGCTATAATGGCGTGTATGGACAGTTGAGTATGTATCTCATATATCTATCCTCTCCTCTCTATATGCTATAATGGCGTGTATGAACAGTTGAGTATATATCTCATATATCTATCCTCTCCTCACAGATCCTCTAGGGACGTGAATGGACAGTTGAGTATGTATCTCATATATCTGTCCTCTCCTCTCTATATCCTCTAAGGACGTGTATGGATAGTTGAGCATATATCTCATATATTTATCCTCTCCTCTCTATATCCTCTAAGGACGTGTATGGACAGTTGAGTATGTATCTCATATATCTGCCCTCTCCTCTCTATATCCTCTATGGACGTGTATGGACAGTTGAGTATGTATCTCATATATCTGTCCTCTTCTCTCTATATGCTATAATGGCGTGTGTGGACAGTTGAGTATGTATCTCATATATCTGTCCTCTTCTCTCTATATGCTATATAGACGTATATGGACAGTTGAGTATGTATCTCATATATATATATATCCTCTCCTCACAGATCCTCTAAGGACGTGAATGGACAGTTTAGCATATATCTCATATATCTATCATCTTCTCTCTATATCCTCTAAGGACGTGAATGGACAGTTGAGAATGTATCTCATATATCTGTCCTCTCCTCTCTATATCCTCTAAGGACGTGAATGGAAGGTTGAGCATATATCTCATATATCTATCCTCTCATCACAGATCCTCTAAGGACGTGAATGGACAGTTGATTATGTATCTCATATATCTATCTTCTCTTCTCTATATCCTCTAAGGACGTTTATGGACAGTTGAGTATGTATCTCATATATCTGTCCTCTCCTCTCTATATCCTCTAAGGACGTATATGGACAGTTGAGTATGTATCTCATATATCTATCCTCTCCTCTTAATATCCTCTAAGGATGAGTATGGACAGTTGAGTATATATCTCATATATCTATCCTCTCCTCTCTATATCCTCTAAGGACGTGAATGGACAGTTGAGTATGTATCTCATATATCTATCCTCTTCTCTCTATATGCTATAATGGCGTGTATGGACAGTTAAGTATGTATCTCATATATCTGTCCTCTTCTCTCTATATGCTATAATGGCGTGTATGGACAGTTGAGTATGTATCTCATATATATGTCCTCTTCTCTCTATATGCTATAATGGCGTGTATGGACAGTTGAGTATGTATCTCATATATCTGTCCTCTCCTATCTATATCCTCTAAGGACATGAATGGACAGTTGAGTATGTATCTCATATATCTATCCTCTCCTCTCTATGTCCTCTAAGGACATGAATGGACAGTTGAGTATATATCTCATATATCCCACCTCTCCTCTCTATGTCCTCTAAGGACCGTGAATGGACAGTTGAGTATATATCTCATATATCAATCTTCTCCTCACAGATCCTCTAAGGACGTGAATGGACAGTTGAGTATGTATCTCATATATCAATCCTCTCCCCTATATGTCCTCTAAGGACGTGAATGGACAGTTGAGTATATATCTCATATATCTATCCTCTCCTTTCTATATCCTCTAAGGACGTGATTGGACAGTTTAGTATATATTTCATATATATATCCTCTCCTCTCTATGTCCTCTAAGGACGTGAATGTACAGTTGAGTATGTATCTCATATATCTATCCTCTCCTCTCTATGTCCTCTAAGGACGTGAATGGACAGTTGAGTATGTATCTCATATATCAATCTTCTCCTCACATATTCTCTATGGACGTGTATGGACAGTTGAGTATGTATCTCATATATCTGTCCTCTTCTCTCTATATGCTATAATGGCGTGTATGGACAGTTGAGTATGTATCTCATAGATCTATCCTCTCCTCTCTATATGCTATATTGACGTATTAGGACAGTTGAGTATGTATGTCATATATCTATCCTCTCCTCTATATATCCTCTAAGGACGTGTATGGACAGTTGAGTATGTATCTCATATATCTATCCTCTCCTCTCTATATGCTATATTGACGTATATGGACATTTGAGTATGTATCTCATATATCTATCCTCTCCTCTATATATCCTCTAAGGACATGTATGGACAGTTGAGTATGTATCTCATATATTTATCCTCTCCTCTCTATATGCTATAATGGCGTATATGGACAGTTGAGTATGTATCTCATATATCTATCCTCTCCTCTCTATATCCTCTAAGGACGTGTATGGATAGTTGAGTATCTATCTCATATATCTGTCCTCTTCTCTCTATATGCTATATTGACGTATATGGACAGTTGAGTATGTATCTCATATGTCTATCCTTTCCTCTATATAACCTCTAAGGACGTGTATGGATAGTTGTGTATGTATCTCACATATCTGTCCTCTTCTCTCTATATGCTATAATGGCGTGTATGGACAGTTGAGTATGTATCTCATATATCTGTCCTCTCCTCTCTATATCCTCTAAGGACGTGAATGGACAATTGAGTATATATCTCATATATCTGTCCTCTTCTCTCTATATCCTCTAAGGACGTGAATGGACAGTTGAGTATGTATCTCATATATCTATCCTTTCCTCTCTATATGCTTTAATGACGTGTATGGATAGTTGAGTATGTATCTCATATATCTGTCCTCTCCTCTGTATATCCTCTAAGGACGTGTATGGGCAGTTTTGTATGTATCTCATATATCTATCCTCTCCTCTCTATATCCTCTAAGGACGTGTATGGACAGTTGAGTATTTATCTCATATATTTATCCTCTCCTCTCTATATGCTATAATGGCGTGTATGGACAGTTGAGTATGTATCTCATATATCTGTCCGCTCCTCCCTATATCCTCTAAGGACGTTTATGGACAGTTGAGTATGTATCTCATATATCTATCTTCTCCTCTCTATATCCTCTAAGGACATGTATGGATAGTTGAGTATGTATCTCATTTATCTATCCTCTCCTCTCTATATCCTCTAAGGACATGTATGGACAGTTGAGTATATATCTCATATATCTGTTCTCTTCTCTCTATATCCTCTAAGGACGTATATGGACAGTTGAGTATGTATCTCATATATCTATCTTCTCCTCTCTATATCCTCTAAGGACGTGTATGGACAGTTGAGTATGTATCTCATATATCTATCCTCTCCTCTCAATATCCTCTAAGGACGTGTATGGACAGTTGAGCATATATATCATATATCTATTCTCTCCTCTCTATATCCTCTAAAGACGTGAATGGACAGTTGAGCATATATCTCATATATCTATCCTCTCCTCTCTATATTCTCTAAGGACGTGAATGGACAGTTGAGCATATATCTCATATATCTATCCTCTCCTCCCTATTTTCTCTAAGGACGTATATGGACATTTGAGTATGTATCTCATCCATCTATCCTCTCCTCTCTATATTCTTTAAGGACATGTATGGACAGTTGAGTATGTATCTCATATATCTATCCTCTCCTCTCTATATCCTCTAAGGACATGTATGGATAGTTGGGTATGTATCTCATATATCTATCCTCTCCTCTCTATATCCTCTAAGGACATGTATGGATAGTTGAGTATGTATCTCATATACCTGTCCTCTCCTCTCTATATCCTCTAAGGACATGTATGGATAGTTGAGTATGTATCTCATATATCTGTCCTCTCCTCTCTATTTTCTCTAAGGACGTATATGGACAGTTGAGTATGTATCTCATATATCTATCCTCTCCTCTCTATATTCTTTAAGGACATGTATGGATAGTTGAGTATGTATCTCATATATATATCCTCTCCTCTCTATATTCTTTAAGGACATGTATGGATAGTTGAGTATGTATCTCATATATCTGTCCTCTCCTCTCTATTTTCTCTAAGGAAGTATATGGACAGTTGAGTATGTATCTCATCCATCTATCCTCTCCTCTCTATATTCTCTAAGGACATGAATGGACAGTTGAGTATGTATCTCATATATCTGTCCTCTCCTTTCTATATCCTCTAAGGACGTGTATGGACAGTTGAGCATATATCTCATATATCTGTCCTCTCCTCACAGATCCTCTAAGAATGTATATGGACAGTTGAGTATATATATCTCATAAACCTACTCCGTACATTGAAGGCGCCGCTTGTCCCGACTTTCTCGCCTGCGACGAACGTCCACGACTTTGCCCCATAAAAATAACGATAAATGACGGTTGTATTGGTCTTAATTGGAATCTTTTAGTCACCACAACCGATGCTTTTGATTACTTTCTATGTGCCTCAGCATCACAATCATATGTGGGTCAACGCTCATTCTATTATCATTGGGAGTGCAATTTAGTTTTTATTGAATGTTTGGTTAAAGATTTTTCGAAATGACTAAAATTGACATTATTTAACATAAATTAAGGAATTATCATGTATAATTGTAACCTGAAACTCTTTTACAATCAAATAAAATATATTTTAATGGTTAAATGGAAATTGACATGCTAAGGAGTGTATTATGATTTTAGTGCGTAATTGGCATAATGAATCTCCTTTCATCTTTCGACAATTTCTAAATATTTAAAGCCGTTTTCTTTTATATGACATTATCATAAGTAGAGCCCGGATTTTTTATATAGTATTAACCTAAAAATATGTGCATAAATATGTTGTTAACTATTTAATATTGGGAAAATATATAACATTGAATTAATAAATCTTCGGTCGAAATAAATGTTTGTAGGAATGCAATCTGTGCACGGGCGCTTATCACGTTAAATTCTTAAATAATTGCTAGGCCGACATCTGATGTTATATTTTCTTGCTTCACTATTGCTTGTGCTTTTAAAACAAGTGAACGTCATACCACTAGCTGATATTAATATTAAACTTACCCAATCGACTTGGCTGATTTGCTTTTCAAAATACACACCTACACACCGTAATATTGTGACAGACCTCAAATTAAATTTCCTTGGTTTGTTTTGGGATCCGTTTTCATCATTTTTTACTTGCCTTGTTGCTTTATAATTCTTTACTCTTGACCAAAGAACAACGGGATGTTAATCAGATACAGGAATTATTATTTTTACAAATCGTAGACTTGTGTTTACAAACTAACACGCCGCGCGCTAGACCTTCTGCTGAGGCCACTATCAGGCAGCGCCGGCTTCTCCCCTTTTCACAGTACAATAAACGTAAAACGCAAAGTAACGTTATGGCGACTGTAATCCTCTCTGACTTGGAATTTACTCAGTGGCATCCTTTCACTATACACATTTATTTATGAAAGTACGAGTATAGTTTGCCTGAATATTATTGACACGTTTACTAAAAGTATTTTCCCCAGGAAAGACAAAAGATAATACTACAGTTAAAAACACGCAAAATAAATAATTTTATGTAATATCATCGAAAATATGTATAATTCACCAAAATATGTAAGAATATGGTAAATTAAAATTGAAAATATAGTCCTAAGCAACCTAATTTGCTGACATTTAACTTTTCACATTTCTAAATGGCAGGATTAAAACATGCAAATACATAAAAATCAGGGTTCTACCTCACCACCCCATTTCCCACTTCAACTATTTTGATCACATCTCTTTTCCTTTCTAGTTGTATAGTGTTTAATAATCACTTAACCAAATGCACTTCCAAGTCATACATCCAAACAAATGTAATGCCGCTCCTAAATCATATAGCCAAATAAGTTCATGATTCTTATAAGTCATATAATTTATTTCACTTTCAAGCCTTGGAGACAAATAAGCTGGTGTCACTTATAAACCATAAAGCCATATAAACGCACGCAGCTTCAAAGCTATGTACCAAAGCGAGTTTATGCTGCTCGCTAGTCATTGTGCCAAATGGGTTTTTGCCAAATAGGTTTGTGCTACTTCCAAGTCATATAGCCAAATAATCTTATGAAATTTCTTAGCTAACTAATCATATACGCTAAGATCTAGCCATACAACCAAGTTAGTTATAGAGGTTTCTTAGCCATGTAGCCATAACGACTAAGGAAATATTCTAGCCATATATCCTAAATAGACTGAAATTTTTAGTCCCATAAACTAATTATAAATCTTGGCAAATAAAACTTGTTAGGTTTCCTATCCATGTGGCAAAATAAGTGCTAAAGGTTTCTTAGTCATATAGCTATGTAGGCTAAAGTGGTATCTTAGCCATATAGCCAAATATGTTAGAGAGTTTTCTTAGCCATTTATTCAAACAAACTTGTTCTGTTTCGTAGCCATACGTGCAAACAAGATGCGAGTTTATATTTTCTTGGATAATATGTCTCCCAAAAATACAAACCAATATACCGTTTTCGTTTAGTTTCTCTAGTCAGTTTGAATAAACCTAGGACCTAGTTCTCTTGTCAGAAGTACAACTGATTTGGGTTAGAAGGACAGTAAAGAAATATCAAACATATTTACTTGCGGTCAGCAACGAAAACAGTTTACGATATTATTAGTGATATTTTATCTGTATTGATTATATTTATATATATAATGTGACAGCTTCAAATAACATGACTTTATGTGTGAATTTATTAAAAAAAAAAAAAANGAGAAACTTTGTTGGTTCGAGTCCAGGTTGAGATCGATGTTTCTTGGTAGTCACGTGATAGGGAAACAGGAAATTCTTTTAACTAATACGTTTCCCGCCAAGGTCAGTAACGACTTTATCTAAATGAACCTGTATCTGTGGGCACGTGGATTAGGGCGACACTTTCGTATAGTATGGTTTGATGGTGACTGGTAGGTCAGGGTTTGGATCACGGTAGGGTGAACTGACTATTTTCCTTCTAAATGGCTTCCCAGTCTCTCTATACGTTCCTTTATTTTAAAATATTATTTCCTCCTCCCTGGTGGTGCAAATGGATTTAAAATGTGGAACTGGGAGGAGGCTATAGTTGTGATGAAGTGATCCCGCATTAGTGTGGAGTGGGGCTGGGGAAACCACAGTGATAACTCCCTTGTGCGGAGAAAACCCTCCGCCCGACTGTGATTATATAGGGACAGGGAGGGTTTGTAAAATTCGCGAGCGATTCTTCCTTTCTTGTTGAGTGCGCAATCTAGGAAAAACAAGTGCATGGGATGGGACAGTAAGAAGAATGTTTAATTAATAATACCTCAAAATATGTGCGTGCATGAGACGGAAGTGGACGTGTTGGGAGTAACTCTGTTTTTTTACCAAGCACCTGAAAAATAAAATAGTGATAAACATAGCCTATAGACAGTGACTTGTCATGGAGTGTTCCCAGGGTGGTCAAAGTTTGTTGAAGACGTGCCTGTAATGTGTACTCACCTACTTGGTCTTCATTTGATCACTTATTATTATTATTATTATCACCGCGTCTTACTACCCGTTCGGATTATACGCACTTAGGCTAATGTGTAATGGTAGTGTGATTGTGAGATGAAATGGAGGATCTACAGTTTAACGTGGAATCCGAACCACGGTGGAGGCCTGGCATTCCCCACATTCACAAGATGTCTTGTCAGAGGTGAAGGAAGGATTTGGTAATCAGATAAATTAGTGCCGGGACCGAGGATTGAACCCCGGCCGCCAGCACAGAAGTCTGACACCTTACCCCTAGACCGCCAGGTCACCCCTCACTTATTCATAACTAAGATCTACGTTTTTTCTATTTTTTCCTGCATCGTATCCCATTCATGCAGGTGTGACAGTCATTTTGATATCAACACTAGATAAGCATCTTTTCTATTGATATAAAGTAATAATTACCACCTTTGTGGTCAGGTGATCTGTGTTCCTAGCTACAGGTACATTGGTCTTGGGTTCCATCCCCGGAGCTTCCATATTCTTTCTGTGAAGCAGTTGGTCTGGAACGGTGTCTGACTCAGCCTAGTGAAGACAAATGAGGGGCTAATTGAATAAATAAGTAGTGGCTCTGGTTTAGAAAACTGATATTATCGGATTTAGGATTAGTTGTGCTGACCACATGACACCCTCTATCCGTAAATGGTGGCACTATATTCACCAACATGTGGCAGCCTCTCGGTCAGTATCATGGGGGCTGACGCCATCAATTTTAAAAATAAAATAATACTTTATAAATAGGGTATAAATTAATACATGCTACAAACTTCTAGGGTACGTAGGGGTTCAAAGTAGACAAACTTTTATTAAGGAGCTAGTACCCGGAAAGGCAACATTTGCGCGCTATACACTGGAACTGTTTTTTTTTAAATCAAATGATAACGCGTTGCATTTGCCACGTCATGATCATGTGAGTTGAATCGACCAATGTAATGATCACTGTAAACATCAATTGTTTTGCTAGAACACCCTAATCGTCCAGTCGCAGAAGATTATGGATGTGTATACTTGTATCAATTAAGCTAACATGGTGTTAATGTACGGCGAGGCTCGTTGTAATGGAAGGGCTGCTCACCGGCTTCATGCAGACCATTTTCCAAATCGTCCAACTCCATCTCATACAGTGTTTACCAGAGTTTTTCAAAGATTGCGGGAAACAGGAATGTTTACAGTCAAAAGGGTAAACTGTGGGTCTTGGAGGTACCGCCGCACTGCAGTATTTGAAGAAGATGTACTTCATAGAGTTGAACACGCTCCACGCTCCCCAGGTTTAGCTCCACTAGACATTTCCCTGGGGGGCCAAATGAAAAGTATGGTCCACAAAATCCCTCTCGAAACTGAGGAAGATCTGATAGCACGCATTCTCAACACAGGGCAAGAAATCTAAATGAGGCCTGACATTTTTGAAAGAGTGTACCAGAACATGCATCGCAGTTGGTGGGCGTCATTTTAAGCAATTATTGTAGCCATCTGCTTTGGCTTTGCTAAATGTTTTTCTATGCAATGTAAACCAATAAAGTACAAAGAGTTATTCCTATTACTGAACATACTAAACGTTCTAGTCTGCAACGCGCGTCTCCGGACATGAGTTCCTTATTAAAAGTTGGTCTACTTTGGACACTCCCTACATAACCTAGCAGTTTGTAATATGTATTCAATTACACCCTGTATAGTAATACTGTCGAGATACAATTGTATGTAGGTGAATAAGATAAATTATATGATTGTATGTGTATAACTATTGTTAATAATAATGTAATGGAAAGTAATATATTAATAGTTATGCTCATTTCAGTTGAAGAAATGGATGTCCTAACAGAAAAACTACTAGAGGTCACCGAGGGTGTTTGAGTGATAGTACATGTTCAGGGAATTTTCAAAAAGGTTTTATGTTTATCAGAACGAAAACAGCAATTTTTTCTATTTAGTACCGCGTCTTACTACCCATTAGGGCTATACGCTAGCCGCAATAGTAAATAATGTTTTTAAATAAGGGTGGTATAAGCATGGGAGCATTTGGATGCCGAAAAGGCATCATCCAAGGTCATAAAAGGTCGTTGAGAGTTCTATTCTGAGCTGTTCTGGTTGCTCTTGGAATACTACATTCTAACAACAAAGTGCCGCGTAATATATTAAATATTTTATTGTATTGAACTTATTACAGATAATTCCGGCCTCCTAGTCTAGTGATTTATTTACAAGTTTATTTAATTTTTTGTATATCCATTACTGTTTCTAACTTATGACTTGTGTCAGTTTTTTATTCAGGCCATTTATTTTACATTCAAGACATCTTGTGAATGTGAGGAATGCCAGGTCTCCACCGTGGTTCGGATTCCACGTTAAACTGTAGGTCCTCCATTTCATCTCACAATCACCCTACCATTACACATTAGCGTAAGTGCGTATAACCTGAACGGGTAGTAAGACGAGGTGCTAATAATAATAATAATAATAATAATAATATTTTACATTGCTAGGCCTGTCGTTACTTCATACGCCTTATAATCTAACTTAAGACTCGAACAGGCACAACATCCAATCCCCGACCGTAAACCCACATTTTACCAATTTTTTCTTTTGCCATGCCAGGAGTTGAACACGCTACCGACTGAGACAGTGGTTTGGATCAAGTATATTTAATCATATTATAAACATGTCACTTTATTATAATTAAACATAACAAAATAAAAATTCACTTTGCAATCATATTCATTTTCATTTTCCTTTAATTTCCAGTAAATAAGCCAAATGATCGTAATAATAGGTGACGCTCGTACAGTTAAGTGATGGAATGATAGTGACGTGGTCAAACAGTAAATGGAGGGTTACACGGAGTCGACGTTTTAATCCATGGCGAGTGACAATAACGCGCCATATTGGTTTTAGTTGACCTGTTTTACAGCTGATGCCCTTCCTGACGCTAAACCTCGAATTGGATATCTGGGAATGGTTTGACGTGACAAATAAAAATATATAGGCCTACTTGTATTTTGGGAGAATAATTCGTTTAATGGTAGTTTACTTATAATTAATTTTGTAGAAATTTGATATCTTTTAACAATAGCTCTTAATAATTTGGTTCAAAATGTTTGTATGAGGATTATTTTCGATAATAAATATTAATTTATATTTATTTTTCTAAAATAAATTATTTAAATGATGGTTTTCTTTGAAATTGATATTCTCTGTCAAAAATTATAGTTTCAGGAAATATGATTTTATGTATAGATATATAAGAATCTCTGGTATTTTTTGTAATTGTTCAATACCTATAATCTGTTCACGCAAGTTTAAGCCTTTTCTGTGAGTTGACATGTTACTATAAGTAGTCCCGTCCCATATTCGTCAGAGAGAAAAAACAAATAGGTTATAAAAATTAAGTGTTAAAAATAATATTTCAAGACTTCCTTATATCCTTAACGTAACGTGAGGTGAAGGCTCTTCACTAGACAATCTTATGTTAAATGAACGTCATGTTAACGTAACGTGAGGTGAAAGTTCTCCACTAGACAATCTTATGTTAAATGAACGTCATGTTAACGTAATTTGAGGTGAAAGTTCTCCACTAGACCATCTTATGTTAAATGAACGTCATGTTAACGTAACGTGAGGTGAAAGTTCTCCACTAGACAACCTTATGTTAAATGAACGTCATGTTAACGTAATGTGAGGTGAAAGTTCTCCACTTGACCATCTTATGTTAAATGAACGTCATGTTAACGTAACGTGAGGTGAAAGTTCTCCACAAGACAATCTTATGTTAAATGAACGTCATGTTAACGTAACGTGAGGTGAAAGTTCTCCACTAGAGTCATGTTAACGTAACGTGAGGTGAAGGTTCTCCACTAGACAATCTTATGTTAAATGAACGTCATGTTAACGTAACGTGAGGTGAAGTTCTCCACTAGACAATCTTATGTTAAATGAACGTCATGTTAATGTTAAATGTGATGAACTCCATTTAAGGATGAAGCCCACTGTGAACAGCCGGCCAGGGGTGGCTTAAGGGCCGGGCAGCGGCCCTTGGCGTCAGCTTGAGGGGGTACCAAACATAGCAACATAACCTAACATAACTTTGGAATTATATGAAAATAATTCCCAAACTTCACAGCTCCAAACCTAATGTTACCTGGGATAATAGTGGAGATTCTAAACATACCGGTAACACTAATTTAATTTGTGATACATTAAATTTGACATAGTGGTATAGTTTGTTTTTTGTCAAAAAAATTGTATATAGTATCACTCTTTAAAAGTTAATTTACATCCACCATGTTAAAAAAAATAGCGCTGTTAAACGGTATTTTGCAATTATTTCTTAAGCCGTTCATTATTCCAAAGTTAAAGAGGCAAACATTGTCTACAAAACATGTTCTAATAGTTTTATTTGTAATTCTAACAATTTTCTTAGTGAAACATTTATAGTACTGAGTGATAGCAACTTATGGAGATCCGCTTCAGATTATTTTCGTGTCACACCTAGGTTACGTTAGGCTTGGGGTTGCTAGGTTTGGCATGGGCGTAGGGAAAAATTAATTGGAGTGGGGGGAGTAGTTACCTTAAGTTGATGACCTGATTAAGACTTACTATTAAACCTTAAGAATCAAGAACATGCTTATTTTCTACAATAGTAATGGAACTTAATCTGTGTGAGAAGAATAAGGAGGGGTAAGAACTCAAAAAAGTATTTTCTGTACTTTGTGCCTTCCAATCCCCGGTTAAAGTTAGAAAATTGGATGCTCCTAGATGCTATTTGAAGTGGTCCCCGTTTAGAGAATTTTTGAAAATCATACTCGTTTAACAGCTATTTAGAACAATGCTCCCCATGAAATATTTTTAAATTTGTATACTTTTATAGGATATTTGGCAACATAACCATTGGTAAACTTTTTAAAAATTGAATGCCTCTAAAAGATAGTTTAAAAAGAGCCCACCAATTTTTTTTTATATAAATTAAATTCCCTATAATTTATTTGAAGGGGTGACATTTTTAATACCCTAGAAGCTCTTTGGAATGATCCACGCCCATTTTATTTTATGTACAAGCTACGTTAAGCTTGGAGTTGTTAGTTTTGGGGATTATCTTTATATTATCCATTTATCCCTCGTTATATAAGGGGGTGCCAAAAAGCAATCCTACCCGTGTACAAAATTCACCCCGGGCTGCCCTTGCAGCCGGCAAGGCACGCCACTAGACCAGCCAAAACGTTTGTAGGAACTGCTTGCTGTCCCAGTTGCAATGGAAAGTTCATCCGAAGAGCAGTAAATGGTAGAGGGTGCAGTTTGTGCGGAGGAAGACGAGCGTGAAAAAGGCGTCATAAATACAGTTTCTGGGCGCATTAAATATTTAGGAAGAGCAGAGCGTATGTTGAATTCTATCATTTTTTCCAAGATCTCTTAAAATATGATACGAGATTTTTTCTTGTACATAAGTATGTCACAAAACAACTTCATCTCTTCGTGGTCACAAACGTACTGGCCGTTCAAGTTCCGTTCGTGTTCCGTGCAAGCCGTTCTTAGCGGGCTACATTCTATTATAGATATGAGAAGAACCGTTAAGTTACATTACGTTAATCATTATCTCCTTATAACAGAGATAAGTCAATTTATAAAATTGGTCAGTGACCAAAATATTTGTAAGTAGACCTAGTAGATTTTTTTTTTTCAGTTGTCACCTAAAAGCTAAACTACCGTGATTCGATTATACCTAAAGTCCGAGTTTCATAGGACGCGACTAATATGTCCATAGGGTGACCTGGCGGTCTAGGGGTAAGGTATCAGACTTCTGTGCTGGCGGCCGGGGTTCGATCCTCGGTCCCGGCACAGATTTATCTGATTACCAAACCCTTCCTTCACCTCTGACAAGACATCTTGTGAATGTGGGGAAGCCAGGCCTCCACCGTGGTTCGGATTCCACGTTAAACTGTAGGTCCTTCATTTCATCTNCACAATCACCCTACCATTACACATTAGCGTAAGTGCGTATAACCCGAACGGTTAGTAAGACGCGGTGCTAATAATAATAATAACAATAATAATAATAAGTCCATAAATTCAGAAATAAATATATTACAATTTTATTTATATTCTTAGTTCATTTAATTAATAACGTATAGAAAAACTGCACGGTGATGCATAAGAAAGTATTATATGAAGCTTTTTATATTAACTTTATCATTAATAAATCAAATAATACATATTTATAGAATGCCAAGTTTCACTGATTTTCATATCAATAATTGTGACTTCCTATACAATTCAGGATTTGTCTCCATTCCACTCGCTATCATGTTGGGGAAGAAGCACTCCTACAGTTGCCAATGGTTTCCAAATCCCTGAAGGAATCTCTGACTCTTTCCTAGTTTCAGAACCTCTCTCCCTGCGTTACTGTTTGATTTTAGTACGTGTGATTCCCTAAGGAATATTAAAGATGGATGGATCTGTTTCAAATAATTCAATTGGTCTCCACGGTAGGTAACATATTTTTCGATTATTTTGTCCATGACCCCATTTCTCATGCTCCATAGAAATATGCGAGTGCGTTCCAGTTTTAAATATATCTACCTTTTTGGTGATATCCTAATACAAATAACGTAAGAGAACAGTCGAACTAACTTTAGATTAAATCTCATATTTAACAAAATCAACTTTCTACTTACAAAGTATCTTTCAGCTTACAAAGTAGCTTTCAGCTTTTGAATCACTTTTCTGCTTTTGGGTCAATTTTATGCGTTTGAAGCAAAGTCATTCTTTTGAAGTAACTTTCTGCTTGTCAAGCAAATGTCTATTTTTAAAGCAAATCTCTGTTTTAATAAGCAACGTTCTGCTTCTAAAGCAAATTTCTGCTTTAAAATCTAACTTCTGATTTTTCTTCTTTTTTTAAAATACTTTTAAATCTAATTTATGCTTAGAAATCAACTTCATGATCACATAGAAACTTTCAGCTTTAAAGCGACTTTTTGAATTTATAGCCATTTTCCTCTCTTAGCAAACATTTCTTGAAATTAAATAAATTCAATTCTTTAACAAATTATCTCTGATTGATTTTGTATTTGATATAGGATTTGTACCTAGAGCATTAAAATTTCACATTATTTTATAGTTAATCAGTTACAAACACACATTTCAGTTTAAATTCACGCGTGATTAAACATTTAAAATGCTCTGCATATTTTCTAGCTATCATCGAATGTGTGAATGTCCTTCTCAGTGACTCATATAGGGATCGCCTATAGAGGCTACAATGGTCAGCAGTGTTCAACAGAAGAATGAGAACCCAGATGTGCAAAATATTTGTAAGATAAACTTCCTTGTTAGCGATGAGGAAGGTAAAGGATATAATTTAGATGGAATGTACTCGCATTAGCATGGAGGGAGAGCTGGGAACCATGTAAGTGAAACCACCCTCAATACAGCTGCCCGAGGTTTGAACCCCGACTTATTTTACTACACAATAAACCAGACTATATAAACCTGGCATTTAGGCCGCGTTCCCACCGATACGGGTCCAAATTAATGGAATATTCTCTTTTTAACTGTAATACAAATCCTTTTTACTTCCAGATGGGGTTGAAAAAAATGGGGGGTAGCTGGGTTTAACGGGGGCAGAAAAAAATGACTGGTTTCACGTTTCAGACCACTCTGTACCGCCGTCATGGAAGAGCTCACAACTGCGGGGAGCTTTCAATATTGCAATCTTCTTAATGAACGCGACCGCGCACTTCCAGGCACTAATTAAATAAAAAACATCAATCTGTTTCGGGTGAACTCTGAATAATTGATGGCGTATTGCGGACTACAGATCCCCTCCGCCCGCCAGGGAATATCTCGCTCCGTAGCTCGATCAGCGCTGCACCCCCCAACCCCCAAGCCCCAGCGGAGTATCGCGAGTGAATGGACAGGAAATAAATCAAAAGTTTTGGCTCGACTGTTCACTTCAGGATGTTCAACTGATCATACCTAGTTCGTGTTGCGGGCCACAGCATATAAAATATATTTGCTTGGATAACATTATATTCTCAATTTTTTTTTCTTCAGTGCGTCTCACTACCAGGCTGGACTGTACACATTTCAATCGTTCTAGTAGGTGAAGGATTAGTAAGAAATAATTTAGAGTAAATTTAACCTCATTTGAGTGTAAAGAAAGTGTGAAACCATTTAGGAAATATCACCCTCTGTACATCCGGATGGAATTCGAACCCTGACCTCCCCGAGACTGGAAAACTAGACAATGAGAGCGTGTCGTTTAATCCACGTGCTCATTAATGTATCTCTATAATAGCTTTAAGATTATATGTATTTAAAATCATTAATGTGTGTTTAAAATATTTAAAAACATATATTATCCTGATTTGGTATGTGGGTTAGCGAAATACTCGAAGTATTATTTATTAAATTACGTAGATACAAATTACTATAGTCATGCATTTAAAGTGATAAAAATAGCACGGTTTGAAGTTATTGCGTGTTGTTTTTTGCTATCTAAAATTATGTAAACACTAAAATTAAACTTGTGTGTGTATATAACTGCACTTACTCCAGGCTGGTTAGTAATATTATATCTAATATATAATTAGCAGAAATAGAACGTAATTGGGTGTGTTCATAAAAATATAAGGCACTTCTAGCTGAGCTGGAAAGCTTAGGATATAGAGACTGCCCCATTCAACTGGATAAATCTAAAAATAAGAGAGTTTAAAATGGGGCTCTGGAAAATAGGCTCCTATAATTTATTTAAAAAAACTTTGAAGATGAGATAGAAAAAATAAATTTGGCAGACAAGTAAAGAGACAAAAATCCATAATACCAACCAAATCTTTAAATATGAAATGTCTAAGAGTGAGTTGGAGAAAAGGTGTGTGGGGCAGGGGGATACCAGGGGGTTCAAATACTCCCAAAAATAATATAAACAACAACTTATAAGTGTGGTAGAAAATTTAAATTCGGCATGTATCTAGAGGGATCACTCAAAATAATTTTAAGGATATGAAATGTTGACATTTTAAGTATGACCCTAGGAAACAGGAGAGAGAAAGTGGAAACAGAAAAAAACTTTTAGGTATGGTAGAAAATTAAGATTTGGCAGTTAAAAGGGCAATTCAATATCCAAATAAGTCTTGAAAGTTCAAATATCTAAACGGTAGCTAGAAATTTGGGAGGGGAGCGAGTAGGAGAGAGATTTAAAATTTAAAAAAACATTTCGGTGTTGGAGAAAACTGAAACTTGCAAGCAGGTAAAGATGCCATTCCAAATAAACCTAAAAGTCTGAACATTTGAACATTTTACATTTTTAAATGAAACCATAGTAAATAGAGGTGGAGATTTGGGTAAAATAAACTTTTATGTGGGGTAAAAAAATTAAATTTGACAGGAAGTTGAATTACAACTCCAAATAACAATACACCTCTGATAATTTTAAATTTTCAAAATTCAACTCAGGAAATAGGTAACAGGGAGGTATGGGTAGTAAAAGTAAGAAAACACATTTTAGGTTAAGCGGAAAATCTAAATTTTGCAGTGATTTATAGGCATCACTTAAAATAACCAAACGAAAATTAAATAAATCAATTTATTTTTTTCCTAAAAAAGACCTGGAGAAATAAGGTGTCTCAAATTTTCCAAAACTAAAAGCACAAACAACTTTTCACTTTGTTAGACAATAAACATTTTTCAAGTGGGTGTAAGGACCACCTCAGAACGTAATAAGTTCTGAAAATTCTTAAATTCTATAATGAAGGAACGGAAATCGGAGAGGGCAAGTCCCTAGATATTTACAAATCCGATAAAAAATACTTTTTGGAGAAGAGTAGAAATTTGAAATTCGGTATATAGGTAGGCTTTAATGGACTCTCCCGGATACCCGAAGAACGTCTAAACTTATGCAATTTCAAAATTGAAGACTGAGAATTGTAAGAATCATAACATTTATACAACTAATATACAACAATAGTTCCGATGTGGTTGAAAATTGAAATACCGTAGACACATAAACAAAACATATAAAATATCCAAATAAGTATAAAACCTTCAAATTTGGATACTGGAACTGAAAAAATAGGTGGGAACAACTAACTTTACATTTTTTCAAAAGAATTAGAAAATCTACGGTATAATAGAAAATGTTAAAACTCATTCCAAATTATTATAATTTATCATTATAAATATGTTCAAGCCAGTACCAGGTATCACTAGTAGTTTGTCCAAGCCAGTACCAGCTATCACTAGTAGTTTGTCCAAGCCAGTACCAGGTATCACTGGTAGTCTGTCCAAGCCAGTACCAGGTATCACTAACAGTCTGTCCAAGACAGTACCAGATATCACTAGTAGTCTGCCTAAGACAGTACCAAATATCACTAGTAGTCTGTCCAGGCCAGTACCAGACATCACTAGTAGTCAATCAAAGGCAGTACCAGGTATTACTAGTAGTCACTCAAAGCCAGTACCAGCTATAACTAGTAGTTTGTCCAAGCCAGTACCAGGTATCACTAGTAGTTTGTCTAAGCCAGTACCAGATATCACTAGTAGTCTGTCCAAGCCAGTACCAGACATCACTAGTAGTCAGTCCAAGCCAGTACCAGGTATCACTAGTAGTCCGTCCAAGCCAGTACCAGACATCACTAGTAGTCTGTCCAAGCCAGTACCAGGTGCCACTAGTAGTCAGCCCAAGCCAGTACCAGGTATCACTAATAGTCTGTCCAAGCCAGTACCAGGTATCACTAGTAGTCTGTCCAAGCCAGTACCAGGTACCACTAGTAGTTTGTCCAAGACAGTACCAGGTATCACTAGTAGTTTGTCCAAGCCAGTACCAATTATCACTAGTAGTCAGCCCAAGCCAGTACCAGGTATCACTAGTAGTTTGTCCAAGCCAGTACCAGGTACCACTAGTAGTCATCCCAAGCCAATACCAGGTATCACTAGTAGTTGTCCAAGCCAGTACCAGGTATCACTAGTAGTCAGCCCAAGCCAGAACAGGGTATCACTAGTTGTCTGTCAAAGCCAGTACCAGGTACCATTAGTGGTCATCCCAAACCAATACCAGGTATCACTAGTAGTCAGCCCAAGCCAGTACCAGGTATCACTAGTAGTCTGTCCAAGCCAGTACCAAGTACCACTAGTAGTCAGCCTAAGCCAATACCAGGTACCACTAGTAGTCAGCCCAAGCCAGTACCAGGTATCACTAGTAGTCTGTCCAAGCCAGTACCAGGAATCACTAGTAGTTTGTCCAAGCCAGTACCAGGTATCACTAGTAGTTTCTCCAGGCCAGTACCAGGTATCACTACTAACAGTCTGTCCAAGCCAGAATCAGGTATCACTAGTAGTCTGTTCAAGCTAGTACCAGGTGACACTAGTAGTTTGTCCAAGCCAGTACCAGGTATCAATAATAGTCTGTCCAAGCAAGTACCAGGTATCACTAGTAGTTTGTCCAAGCCAGTACCAGGTATCACTAGTAGTCTGTTCAAGCCAATACCAGGTATCAATAGTAGTCTCTCCAGGCCAGTACCAGGTATCACTACTAACAGTCTGTCCAAGCCAGAATCAGGTATCACTAGTAGTCTGTCCAAGCCAGTACCAGGTACCACTAGTAGTCATCCCAAGCCAATACCAGGTATCACTAGTAGTCAGCCCAAGCCAGTACCAGGTATCACTAGTAGTCAGCCCAAGCCAGTACCAGGTATCACTAGTAGTTTCTCCAGGCCAGTACCAGGTATCACTACTTACAGTTTGTCCAAGCCAGTACCAGGTATCACTAGTAGTTTGTCCGAGCAAGTACCAGGTATCACTACCAACAGTCTGTCCAAGCTAGTACCAGGTATCACTAGTAGACTGTCAAAGCTAGTACCAGGTATCACTACTAACAGTTGGTCCAAGCCAGTATCAGGTATCACTAGTAGTCTATCCAAGACAGTACCAGGTACCACTAGTAGTCTATCCAAGCCAGTACCAGGTATCACTACTAACAGTTTGTCCAAGCCAGTACCAGGTACCACTATTAGGCT
>CABEEJ010004195.1:0-11090 GCA_901482245.1 Timema douglasi
AGCCTAGGTTGGTACCATCGTTAGATGTGTTGTTCGTTTTATTTTATCTAATTTGTGTTCATGCATATGAACCTGTGTATCAGTTGTGTCATGTTCTTAGTTACAGTATGTACTGTTAATGTTTAAAACCGTTTAATCTTTTTCTATAAACTTGAGTACTCTGACATATTAATCATAGCTATATATAAATATACTGAAGTCCAAGACATTGAATTTTGAAAGATAGATGTTTTAAAGCCAAAGTGAATTTAGAAAAGAGTGACGAGCCTACATAATAGTTAGGCTATTTACCTTGAAGCCAAGAGAGTAATGTGTAACTCTACTCTGGACTACGACCATGATATACCCTATGGTAATAATATGTTTTCAGTGTTCGGTGAGATAAGGGGAGGAAGGGGATGTTAACAGAAAAATCTCGATAGCCCACGAGCATCAGTCACAAGCACAAATATAGTCCATAGAAGTTTTAGAATGCGCCTGGCAGTGCGCGCCCAGCTCGCGCTCACTAACGTTCGCTTGTCTGTTTGTTCAGTTGTATGAAGGGAAAGAGGGGCTCTCCCAACACGGCTGACAGCGAGCCTAGAACTCTGGTTCAGTTGAATGTGGATTTTGTAGTGGAGAGCATCTTGGGTTTATTGTAGACGAGTCGGAACGAGTCAACTGGGGCTGGCTAGGTGAGTGATACAACTTCTTCTGTGTCATGTTGTAACAAGGTTACAAAATTACCTACAGCATAGCTGTTGCATGCAAACCTAATAAGTGGCCTAGTTTGTTTTTTTAAACTAGTACCTCATCTTATTACCCATTTGGGTTATAGCGCTGTGTACTAATTATTACGCTAGTGGGTTAAAGATGGGTAAGGTATAATTAAGAGAAAGTATCCAGGTATTTGCATGGAGGGAAAAGGGAAAACAATTTTGGTAATACCATCCTCGGTACATCCAACCGGGTTTTTAGCCTTGGTGTCTCCGTCATCTACAGTCTAGTTTTTTGTGATAGGGACGCCATAGACCATGGGGCCAAATAAGTGAATAGTCTATAATAAAACATGACACCTAACACATGTTCATAACCATATTTTGTTGGCATTTGCCCATAGATTCCAGAAGTATAGCGGCGAGTGTCATTGTTGTACTGTATATATGTGTAAAACATATTTTTTCCCGTTATGGAGGAACAGTAATAGCTCGAAAGATTGATCTGTGTTTATTTGGATAGTGTTTTTTTCTACTGTGGTTTGCCTATCATTGTATTGTGATGATGCTAAAGCGGAGGATGTGTCTCAATCACCCTGGTGGACTGGGTATTTTTGTTATGTGTGTGATAGAAAAGGCAGTAGCTGAGTCCAAATCCTCAACACATTCGGTCAAGTTTGAAAAAACTTTATTTGAAAACTGTGCCAATTTTGCACTATGAAGCTTTTGGATTGTGGGGCTATGAACCTTTTCTCTAAACACAGATTTGTAAACATTAAACTTTATTAGAGAAAAACCAACTCGCCTCCAAAATCATTCATTTTAATTATCAGAACCTTATTTTGTAGGAGGAAGGAGGTTAATTAAACAAAACGGGATCTAGATGGACTTGTCCTTCCACCCCCAGCCTAAAGAGGTCCGTGGGCCCTCCCCCGGCAAACTTTTGACAATAATTTGTGTACCTTAAGGCTATTGAAGTTGTCATCGAGTTTTTTGAGAATTATATTAATTTAGAATTAATTTTTTGTGGTGGTCTTATATTATATATTTTTTTGAAATGTTGATACCTCTAAATAATCTAGAGGGGAAACAAATTATCACCCAATTGAATTCCCACTCCTCCCTGAAACTCAACTCCCCGGTTCTGTCACAACTGGGTATGTCTTTATTTAATAAGTGTTCATAGTGTATTATCACACTTGTTGGGAGGACGCGCTATGTAAGTTTCTAACTATTAAACAAATTTAAAGCACTTATTGTGTTTGATCCCTGCCCTTAATTAATATAAAAATAACTTTAGACAGTTTCTAGAAGCATTTACTATTCTTAATCTTTATTTGGCTGTAGCCAAATTCCCCCTTATATGTTCGCCTGGATACCGCCTTGGTGATAGGTTTACAATAAAAATTCTGATGAAGCGGTACTTGTATATATATATACTATACTACCTGCATAACGAACTTAAGAATAAGGCTGAGAATCTCAAAAGTATGCCTTTTGCTGTACCCTATGTGTGTGGTGTGTTAAACGTAACCGCGTTTATGATTGATAGTTCTGTATGACAAAAATATAAGATATGTCAAACAACGTAATCACCCGTTTTAAATATCCGAACACATTATCTTTGATAAGCTCTCCTCCACAAAGTGAATACCTGCCGGTAGCATTGCGCTCAAAAGTATGAGATGAAGAAAGTGCAGATTAATGTGCTGCAAACTCTACTGAACAATTCACTTCTAAAAATGTGTACAGCAAACCAGTAAATAATGACACACAACATTTAACTAACCAAGAAGATTTGAAAGAAGTATTTTCTGACCAAAATTTAATCAAAATCAAGCTGAATGTCTTGTGTCTCGGTTAAAACAATGGAAATTCTTGAAGCCGAAACCAAAATGACATTGTATCGACAACGTATGGAAATGTATTCAAAGTATTTCATTATTAGGGTGGTTTGGGGGAGATATAAATGGTAAATACTCTTATGAAAGAATTAGGCATTGGACACAATCCTAATGAATGGTGCATATTTATAGTTGCATCGAATATAAAGCGTAGTTTATTGGACAATTTATTTAAGGCCTTAGATATAATCGGAAGTGAATTCATCTACCTAACGATGTTTTTCTTAATATAGCAATTGTTAAACTGATATAAGGAGTAAGACAATATTGAATCTCTATAATCAATTTTATTCAATGCTATAAAGATTTTGTGTGCCAAATGTTTTTAAAAACTCATTTTCTACATTCTAATTTTTCCCACTGATAATTTGGTATTTGTAAGTAGTGAGCAAGGGGAACGCTTTTATTTGGATACAGCCACGATATAAAAGCATTATCAAGATCGCTGGGATGCTTCCATGATAGGATACTACTGCTGATTTCTTAGTTAGGACTGCAAAACGAACTATTAAATATATCCTTGGTAATTATTTTGAAGTAAATAGAATTTATTTAGTACTTTTTTTTATGATAAGTACATTTATAAATTGTTGTATTTTAAAATAAAAGAAATAATAACAATAAAAATTGCATAGTTTATGTATAATTGTATTGTATTAATCATTGGCAATTCACTAAACAATTAGATTTTAGTGTAACTATTGATGTAGACGTGACACATAAAAATTGGTGGAAATTTTATAATCAGCACATCCATATATTTGGGATCAGCCCCTAATTTCCTGTAGTTATGAAATTCTTGAATTCCATTATTATAATTATAATTATTATTTCTATATCTGACATTTGCTATATATTTATGCTATAACCAGTAATTTAAATACTAAACTTGATGGTAATAAATACACCCCTTGAAAAGGATCAAAATCTGACGATCAAGTTTGTCGTCTACTTGATTGTGAGGGGACAGATTTAATTATTTCTTTCAATGTACTTGTGCAAAACATGTCTCTGATGATTAAAAGTTTATTGTTTGGAAATAGTGATGTATTATACTTCACTTGGCTGTAGCAACATATACATTTAGGGATATACAATTCAGTTTTACGGGTTATAGTGTACAAATACGAATAAAATCTTTATAAATATATGTCACTATTATTCATGTTGTTTACATTCTGCCAAGACAACAATATATTCAAGGTTGGTTATTATCTTGTGTATTGATTTCAGAAAGCACATTATATTGAAATATCAATAACTCTGATGAAATAAAGTATTTTAAAACATAATTACATTCTGTTGAATGACAAAATTATTTTAATTTTCCTATTTCAAACGATCTTTAATGTTACCTATAAACCAATAGGAAGTATAACTGCATTGCAATATTAAAGTTGAATATTAGTTATATACTGCTTTCAGAAACAGTATTATAATGAAAGTTCGTTAACTATAATGAAACAAGGTAGCTAAAAACTATCACATTTTTTGAACAAAATACGTTCCGTTGAAGTTTTAGGTTTAAACGTTCATCAATATTATAGGATTATATGAAGAGTTACTATATTACAATGCATTTAATATAGTCACTTAGCTTATATCTTGCATTCAGAAGCCATATTATATTGATAGTAGTATAAATATAATGGAAAAAGTGGGTTTAAATGTTATTATATGTGTTTGAACGATATACTTTTTGTAGAAGTTTTATGTTCAAACGATCATTTAGGTCAAGGATGGCTAACTTTTGTATGTATATATGATGACCAATATAATGATGTGTGTTGGAGCCACAGGCAGCACAGTATATTTCTAGCTAATATTTAGGAATATGCACTGGATTATAAATATAAGAAATATAAAATGTTATGTTGAATAGCTTTTCATTAAAATAATGTTGTTATTAAAATTTAATACAGGTTAATGAGAACACTGTGGGCACTCATGCGAAGCAACAAGTTCACCAAAGTTAATTTACAATTATGTTGTTGATATTTTTAACAAGTTCTGAAGGTGGTCATCAGTCAATCGGTTTCTTTGCGGTGATTTCACTGCCTACATGACAGAGAAAGCATATTCCCACAGGTATGTGCTTCCAAACATGGATGTAATTCTCCTGATAAATTCATTCAATCCAGGACATTTATACCATGGTACCAGTTCCCAAATGTCAATGCCCTCTCTTTCCTAGAGTGAAAAAAGGGGTCACTTTGCATATCACATAGTTCCAATTGGAAAGTGTCTTGCTTCTCTTAAATGTCACACTTCATTGGGTTGTTAAATAACGTCAGTTGTGGCCGCATGTTATTGAAGTCAGAAAATCGCTAATCGAACTGTTCCTAGAGCATGTCCAGCATCGGCCCACAAAACTTGAAATCAATGTCAGGACTTTCCTCCATCAACTGTTTGCACGAACGGAAGTGTACGAAGTTTTTATTAATTTAAAAACCTTTAATCGATTAATGAACCTATCAAGGTGTCCAACTAAATTTGAGATGGTTTGGTTTCGTCTCTGTAGCTTCAGATTAAGTTTGTCCATGTGGTGAGTGGTAACCGTTAGAAAGGCGAGTTAACAGTTAAAATGGGGATCAGATAGTTTTTATCTGATCACTTCTGTATTGGTTATTTCATGTTCACCAAGAAATTCTGTTGCCTCCTTTCTTAAAGCAAAAAATCTTTTCAAACAGTTCCTTTTGCTTAGCCAGTGTACTTCTGTGAAAAAAACTAAAGCACCATATTCTGGCTCCATTACTGTTATTAAAGAAAGAAACTCGCGATGAATCAAAGATCGATCATGTTCATGCATGTCATGACAGTTTTCATAACATCCTCCATGTCCAAAAATTTACCACAAAGACACATAAATCAATACGCATAGCAGTTGTTTTACAAATTCACCATCAGATAACAATTTTTTGGCTTTTGAAATAATCTTAGATAGTATGTTTAAGAATGTAAAGTGTACTGATCTTATTAGAAAAAATTATTATACTCATTAATACGTGCTTCGTCAAAATTAATAATAATAATAATAATAAAAATAATAATATTTATATTTTAATGTTGTTAACATTAGCGTGGGCCACATTCGGCCCACTTGACACTAATCGGTGAACGCTGATTTAGGCTATAGGCTTGTAGGAAGTATCACTTTAGGTTACATCATCTTATTTAAAGAAACAATTCGCGCGTTTCAAGCCTTGTTATGCCCTCTAAATCTTTTATTAACAAATTTTTTTTCATTTAACTAATCATACATTGATGTGTCGCATATTTTCAATCAAATTAGCAAACGATTTCAAAATGCCCCATTGCCTTGCATGTGTGTAGGAGAGAAAGATATAGATGAAAGTCTCCTTCTCTCCTACATTAAGGTTTGCGGAAGACAGCTCTCAAATTTCAGTCACAGATGTTCACCCAATCATATTGTCAAGATCAATGACAGTTAACCAATTTTTGCTTTATACTCTTGCACTAGCGCTACCAACGGCTAGACATGGTGCCAATTTTACGTTAACATCATATTTTATTTATAGCCCATAATGCAAAACGCATGTTAAACTAATCTGTGAATTCTGAGAATTAGCTAATCTATGCTAATTTTACTCGTGAAGTCGTGGCGACAAAGTGAACGAGATATTTAGAAATAACTTTTAATTCAAGCATTTAACTCATTTTGTGTATATACTCTTCACTGTTTCGTGTTTCAAGAATATACTGATACAGAAATAAACTTACTAACTAACTAACTAACTTAATAACTTAGTAGTAATATTCAAAAATATTTAAGCCCTTCAACTAAACAGAATCAAATTTGCTAATCTATAATCAAATTGAGCTAAGCAATTATATATTTTACATTCTTGTGATTAATCTGATTTTAACAAATTGAAATTTCAACGTTTCATTCAACCTGAATTCTAACGAATAATTCTAGTTCTTCCACATTGAAAGAGCTTCTGTAGGCTACTTAGTACATTCTAATTTGTTACTGTACGATTTTGTTGAAGAAATTTGATCTTAAAAAAATAATCCTCTAAACATTGCCTTTGAACAGATTATTACAACTATTTAATTATAATAGTCAGATTTGCATCTTACGTTAATGTAAAGTATTTTCCCAATTTTTTTATGTAGATTTAATCAAAACGAATTTTTCATAAAACTAACTTAATTTATAATTTCATAGGATGTGTCTGTAGAAGGCCTAAGTAAAAACACTTTTAGCTTTTTCAGTTCTTTAATTACCTTGTGAATGATTTTGAAGTCAGTCTGGAAAACTTTCTCAACAGCAGTACCGTAATTTGTATTCTGTGTGAAGTTACCATTCTTAGAACTTTCGATATGTGTCTGGGTGCGTTACTAACATACCATTCTCAAGACACTTGGATATTTAATAAAGAAGAGGAAAGGCTGCAACATACTGGATGGATGAAACCTGATCCCGGGGACTGACATACACTTCTTATAGGTCCCCGTTTCTTGCGATCGATTTCCTGATTGATATTTTATCAAAAGTTGGATCTGATTAATACTAAAATACTTTTAAGCTCATAGTATATTAGTACTATACTGCTTAGAAGGCTAGTTTAGTAAATGGACCCCAAAAACTACATATTTATATAGAGTGTGATATTTTTGCCAGTTACCGAACTTAAAGAGTTAAAGTGTACCAAGAAAGATAACTGTAGGGACCTGTAATGCTGATAAGATTGATGTCAACAATCATGATTGATATTGGTAACAATCAATCTTCCATTCACTACACTTAGTTATTTTAAAAGAAACATTAAAATACAGTTGGTTTAGAAAACTTTCTCACAACCCTAAAGGATTTATTAGTCATCAAATGAATCATACCAGTATTTTTCAATGTAGGACTTTAGGATCCAACACATTTTTGTAGACTACCTTTGTTAAGGAAAATAGTTTTCCAACTGTGTCACAGTTGTCTTGTTACTGGCAAAGTGTAAATATTCATACTAAGCTACTCTCAGCACCGTTGAACATTCAAGTTAATCAACATGCCTGAATCTTCGTGCAGCTCTAAGCTGGGTTTCAAACGCAATGAATACAATCGTGTGTCATTTGGGCGGAAAGAAGTCGCCAAGAAAATTGAACTCGACCAAAATGCTGAACTCCTTAGAGGTATGACCTGGTTTGTATGTAATCCTATTTATGAAATGTGGATTAACTCGTTGGTGTGGGAAGGCCTAGGCATTAAAATTAACTTTTTATTAATATAGTTAATAGTTTTGCAGTCCTAAATAATCTTTTAATTGTTGTGTACCTGCTTTAATGGTCACATGATCTAAGGCGTCACTCTTGCAATAGTCTAGACTGGCGATGACGGGGAGAACGAGGTTCGAATCCTGGTCAGGTGAACTGTTTATTTTCTCTTCTAAATCGCTTCCTGCTATCTCCACACAAAAGCGGGTACTCTTACGTCCTCTAAATTCAACTTTACTCATCCCCTATCATTAGTATAATTAGTACATTGCCTACGTGTCTAGCCTGAATAAGTAATAGAATGCTGTGTTAAGAAAATTTTGTGAAATATAAAATAAATAGAATGTAAGAATAGCTTACTTTTTGAGAACTATAAAAACTCAAAATACTTTTAAGTAAAATAGCTGTAATAAATTATTGTGTAAATGATCATCTAGAAATAATGTTTCATGTGGGTCTAAATAGGCACCTGAACACATGAACTAAGTGTCAGGCATAGGTGTGCGCAATGTGAGTACGGGGGTACGGCCCCCTCCGCCCCTCGGCCCTTCCCTGCCTCCCCACATACAAAAGAAAAAAATCAAATAGGAAAAGCTAGAGTGACAAATAATGAAGTAGCCTAGGCCCCAACCTAGTTTTTTTTTTAGAAACCAGTGCAGGCCTCTAGTCTTGAGATCTTGGCATGTATGCCATTGTAATCTATATTTTTTTGTTTTTAAATAATAATTTTGTAAAATAAAACATTAATTACTGGTTTATCTGGTTTTTAATTTATTGTAATTGTTAAAATAAATTCAAACAAATTCTCTGGTTGAAAGAGAAGGGGAGGTCGTTTATACCAACCCCTCCCTTCGTCTTCCAGCTGGCACTCCCATCAACCACACCCTGCTCTTGTTTATGATGTCAGGTTCATTTAGTCTGGTTTGTCACTGACAGAGTGTGGGGTTTCATCCTGAAAGGGTGTACTGAGAGTTTTTCACAGCTATGATTTCACACTCTCTCTCCACTCAAATGCTGATACATTTCCTTTTAATTCTCCTTTACTTATCCATACAATTTTAGTATAATTGTGTGTACCTGAATGAATAGTGAAAACTCAAAGAAGAAAAAAAACAGTATTTCTCATTCAGGTTGTATCCCATCGGTATAATGTGGTAGTGAGATGTAATAATACAAATATGCATATAGGCCTTAATTTTTACAGTGGAGATATTAACATCTTTATCATAGAAAAAACAGGCCCCCTCAGATCCCTTATATAATCTTAAGAACTGGTAATAGATAATTCTAAATCATAAATATTTCTGTATTTCTTCGATTTTAAGACTCCATCGTTTGTAAGATGCACCTTAATTTTTCAGAACCACCAACAGAAAAAATCTTTGACTCTAAGGAAAGAAACCCACTAAAATACCTCATATTTAAGAAATATTTTCACTATAGATCTAACCCTTTCGGTGACCGCATGGTTAATTGCGCCACTCTTTCAATTGACTAAACTGCCGATGACAAGATCGAGGTCAGGTTTACTGAGGGTGGTTTTTCCCCACACACTACACAAATTCGTGTACACTTCCTCTAAATTCAACCTTGCTCATCCCTAACCCATTAGTGTGATTGGTGCATAAATAACTATTATATGAAATGGTAGTAAGACGTGGTGCTAAAAAAATATACAAAATTAAATTCATTAATTCATCATTGTGAAGTCTTATTTTTGGGAACCATAATTATCTTCACTATCCCATAGTATATTATCTTCTGAGTCTTCGAGAGCATTGGTTGAAAAAGAACTGCGATTCTTAGACACCATTGATTCTTAGAAATGTTTAAATTAAAAAAAAAGTTTGTCTTAGAATAAAGAAATACAGTAATAAGTGTGAAAAGCACTCATAAATTAATAAGCGTAAGTAAATTAATTTTAATTGGGAAATTTTATGTCAACGTTGACAAATTTTTATTAGGCACCTTATATATATTCAAAAGTCCTGATTATAGTTTTACTATAAAACTTTACACATTGTGAAACCTTAAAGAAATTATATTTTCTTCTTTCGATTTCCGGCCACATAACTGAACACGTAGACAAAGAAATGGCGTATATCACGGATCACCAAGCTACACTTTACATGACTGACAAGGGTACTACCAACTTATACAAATACTTTATTGCCATTCACAAGTGATTGAATATTGTCCTAATATTGTTTTCCTAAATAAATTGTAAGAGTAATCTTAACAAGTTTGTCACATAAAATAATTTGATGAATATTTGAATTCAAATTACAATTTTATGAGGGAATTAACTGGAGTGTTGATAGTAGACCTCGAAACAGGGGTGACCAACTCCCAACAACGGATACAATGACATGGGCCAGTAACTCTGTAACAATCGAACATAGGACATATGTGTATATGGACTTTGTGTTGTATCGAGGTCTATTATTAACACCCTAGTTACTTCCTACATAAATCTGTACACTCTGTAGGCTATATATAAAATATATGTTCCCTATTGGAACTTATTCATTTGTTTAAAAAAGTTGGGAGTCTCTTTTTGAAGAACGTTTCAAAAGCAAAAATCCAAAACAAAATATTTTTCCAAGTAAAACTAACGTTTATTCCTAAACTATAATCTTGGCAACACTGTTGTAATAATACGGATTTATCGCGCCTCGCTTTGGGCGTCGATTGTAACACTATGGAATCAATCACCCCGCTTCGGGCGTCGATTGAAACACTGCGGATTAATTCCCTGATATAATGCTGTGATGATTTTAGGTTGTCTAAAGCTCTGTGAACGAGCGCCTATCATCACTGTACGGAAAAGATACCGTTTAATCAGCTGTCTATAGCTCCGTGTTCGAGCACTATTTAAATTGGTATATTAATATAATTAAAGAAAGAGAAATGTTGATGGCTGTTATTTCACACACGGTTTATTTAAATTACACCTGTAAATTACTTGTACATATTTTAATTAAATGTTTTATATCACTGCACACTTGTGATATTGATGTGATTTATATTATACTGTGTTAGACCGACTTGTGCGTGAGCGGGATCTCGGTGTAGATGTTTGGGTCCCGGAGATGCCTTCAACATATGCACAATGGTTTATATATAACATACCTCTTGCCTTTCTCTCCCCTCATCAACAGTGTAAAATTCAACTAATAGAAAGAGTCCTGGCGACAGGTTTTGTGAAGGCTAGCTTCTTATTGGTATAGAGAAATGGCGTCTTCTGCAAAATAGGCCC
>CABEEJ010004195.1:21184-38100 GCA_901482245.1 Timema douglasi
ACAGCTGCTGAAGTTTGTATTCTTTTAGCTAATGTTATAAAACTGTTATCTTGATAAAGTTTACTCCTTAGTACATATGTATTATTATTATTAGCACCGCGTCTTACTACCCGTTCGGGTTATATGCACTTACGCTAATGTGTAATGGTAGGGTGATTGTGAGATGAAATGGAGGACCTACAGTTTAACGTGGAATCCGAACCACGGTGGAGGCCTGGTATTCCCCACATTCACAAGATGTCTTAGTACATATGCAATAATTAAGATTGGTTAACATGTTTTCTAAACAAAGTAATAGATTCTTATTAAAAAAAATAGATACCACATTTAAACTCAAAATTGTATTTTCAGTTTTTTGTTGTTTTTTTTCATTCCATTTAGGGTAGACAGAAAATATAATCAATTTTTCCTTCTAGAAAATTTTTCATTAATTTCTCATCCTTTTTCCAAATAATTCTTAAACATGTGTTTCTCCTGCACAATAAAACATGCTTCCAATGACAATTACCACTCTTCATTTTTAAATTTTCTTTAAAACAAAATTAAAAGCCTCTATAATTATATTTATAATATCTATTATGTGTCTGGAAAAATGAAAATTTCCTCTGGAAAACCTGGAAAACACAGGGAATTTGGTAATAAGAAAATAGTGGCAACCCTGAATATGTTGAAATATGTCCTATCTAGGGTTTCAAATCTATTTTATAAAACAAAGTTTTATTCCTCTTAGAAAATGTTTTGAAGTTGTAAAGGATTTTTTTTTTAGGACCACATCATCCAAAAACTATTGTCGGTGTCTAAGTCAAAGCGAAGGAAATTTGTCCTTTGACTTCAGCTTCAACATTTAAAATTTTCACACACCCCTACGGCATAATATGCCTTTCTTGTTTATGTTTATATTAAAAAGATTAATTTTCATGATCTCCTCCCTTCTACATAGTAAGAACATGGGTTCTGGTAATTAAAAGATGAACACTCAATTAAGTGAAAAGGTACATAAACACCTTAATTTGTTATTGGTAAGGTTTTAATTTATATAAATGTATCATTTTAATTCATCAACTGTTTCCAGCAGGTGGACAGGTAAGTTTAGTAGATAAAATGCCTCCATCTTGCGCTATCCTTCCACCATTGTTCCTCCTCTAATTGCTTCCATTCTTATCCTCTATCTTGCACATTTTCTGTTCATTGCTTCTCACATCTCTTTCTTGGCCTCCCTTGCTCTCTTTTTCCTACTTACTACATCTTCATCAATCGCTTTGGCATCCTCGCCTTTTCCTACCAGTCTTGCTTCCTCTACTATCTTATGTACACCCTTTACTCCCACGCTAACAGATAACTTCATTCCTAATTTTGTTTCTCCTCGTCAAAGCTAACATGCTTCTCAGAAACTTCACTCCGACGGCCTCCACTTTCCTAGTCTCTCTTAAATTGTGTCCATGTTTGTGCTGCATATGTGACTATGCAGCACTTCCATACACGACCTCTCAAAATAAATATTTTAACAAATGAAAATAATCACCAAGCTCACAAACAATTTAAGACAGTGAACTTTCTTTCTGTAAAAAATAACATATCATTTGACTTAAAAATATAATTATTATTGTTTTATTATGAAATAAGTTCTCTTTTACGGCTTAGAACCTGTCATGTTATTTATGACTTGCACTAATTATTACAATCTGACACCTGGCTCAATCGGTAACGTGTTTGCCTACTGAGCTAAGGGTCCTGGGTTTGATTCCCGGCATGGCCGAAAAGTTATCATTGTCGAAATGTGAGTTTACCCTTTCACAATGATTAATTGATGCCCAGAGACTGGATGTTGTGCCTGTCCTAGTCTTAAGTTGTAGTATAAGGTATATGAAGCTACGTCAGGCCTATCAAGCTGGTAGTGGAAAATATATGGCTTGAATAAAAAACTGACCCAGGCCACAGGCTGGAAACAGTAATGGATATAATGTAAACTTAATTATTACAAGTTAAAATAATTTACTGTGGCTTTATTTTATTTTCAAAATACATATATTTGTTTGCTTATTTGAATAATTTTACAAATAAATATTTTCAACATGGAATGTAGTAGTTTACCTTCCAACATAGTTTTAAACTCCTACTTTACTTTTTAAAAGTTCAAATTCTTTCTCAAAGGCCAATCTCATTATTCTTCTATCACAAAAATTTCTCAGCTGTTTGCCAACAAAGCAGGGACTAAAACAAGACAATACTCTTGAAGTGTTTAAGGGGGCTACATACAATTGTTTAGAGACTAAGATTTTTCTCCGAAAGATTGTTATTTATGGCATAGAGTGCTAATTCTCTACCACTAATCTGGAATAACTCAGTGGCAAACATTAGTGTACAAAGTATTCTGGGCTCACTTCCTGTGTTAAGTTGTCATATTTCATGGGTTTGACTGTTTTTATAGTAAAAATATTTTTGGTTAAACTAAATAAAATATCACTCCAGTAAATACATTTGATTTTATACATATTGTAATCTCAACAGATTTTGAATAGTTGTCATAAGCATCACAGGATTTGACCATTTATGTGTAGTACTCAACTCGAAGGTTGGTTGGATCCTCAACAGTTCCACTGTCATCTGTAATGCCTGGCTAGCACTGAAGAGGCGTACTAGGGAAATGAGGAGGGAGGTGTTTTCCTCGTTGATTCCCTCATTGAGCCAGAAGGTTACATTGCACATGTCTGCTAAGCCCACCGAAATGCATACACCTATTGACCCTACAAGCAACTACGTCACTCCATTCATTACAGGGACAAGCTGTATATTGACTGTTATTACTAGTATCGTTCCGCAATGGTCTTGGATTAATGACCTGATGTTCATGGGTTCAAACACAGCCAATGTCGACAGATTTATATTGACTGATAAAAATTCACATTACAACTTCCTTCAAAGGGGAAATAAAACCATTGGTCCCATGTCGATTGTGGCATGTAAAAGAACCCTGGAGGGTATGTGAAAATACCTTTCCCAGAAAAATGGTCAGACTTTTACTCTCACTTATAAAAATTCTCGTGTGCTGATAAAATTAGTCAGTTTACAAAGTGCATGTTAAATACCGCTGCCACTTTAAAATTAGCTACAGCCATAAGTGAGACTGAAACAGATTATTGAAAGTAACATTTTACCTTGGCCCATACCAGAAACCTTTTACACAAAAAGAACAAATCCTGGGCAAACTACACAATGCTTATGACAGATAGTAAACATCTCTCAAAATTACTATATGAAGAAAATTAAACTAAATGTCTCTACAAAAGCTATTTGATTTGCCTCTGGCCTTTTTTAAATATAAAATCTGAAACATTACAGACCTTGACTTGCCTTTCCTTCCATCCCAGAATAAAACTGAGCCCTTTGATTGTTGAACACTTTAAATAATATATGTTTGATTTGGATTTACATGTACATTTTTTTCTATTCAGGAGGTATATGGGTACAGAAGTAGTCCTCTACAAACGGCTGTGACATGGCTCTTTATTTGTCTTACTTTTGGAGTTTTACGTCTCGTCTTCCATTGGTGGCCACAACTGATGCTGTTTGCTACACATAAACGTTGTTCATTAAATGTTGCAGAAAAGGTCTTAGTAGTGGTAAGTTTCTTTGTTAACTTCACATATACATGTTTGACTTTCAAAACTAACCCAACACATTCAATGTGTTAAAAATAAAAATAAATCTTTACATTTTAACTAATTTTAGGGCTTATATAGTGAGTAAATACAGATTTATAGTTTTCTCAAGTAATTCTAAGTTAGTAAAATTTAACAATGATAATACCTTATCTAAAGTTGACAGCAAGTTCATAAAATAAAATATAGTTTAATTTTAATTCTGATAGTTTTTAGAGATGTTTACATCAATTGTATGAGTGTACATACAGTAGCCCCTTGGCTTCTTTGGTGCTGACTGACAGCTCACAGCTTACAGCTTTGAAAAGTTACCAGACCAAATTATGTATCCCTACGCCGCTGAACCATATGATCTGCAAAAACATGTGTTTAGCAGCTGTCACTTCTGACGGTCAAAATTTAGGTGTATACCTAAATGTTGACTGTCAGAAGTCAGCTGTATGTTTAGGGGGGAAACAATGTGAAACCTATTCTATAATACATAGGCCTATAAAAAAAATTGTATATTTTAATTACACACACCTTTATTAAATTACAGTTTTACTTTTAATTTTCCGTAGCTTTAATTGCCCCTAAATATAATATATTCTGTTTTATTCATGAATTGTGGTATATATTTTTATTTTGTTTCCAGGAAAAATACTTACAAAAGCATCAAAGCTTTTATGTCAAGAATGTTTCTATTCTTTCTGCTGATACTATAATGTATGTATATAAAATGGATATCTCAGTCATTTATTAGCAATTTTAATTTTTAGTAGTAGTAAAACAATAATTTAATTTTCATCTATTTTAGGTATGGTATTTAATGTGCACTTTCTGAACTGGCTGACTATATCAGAACACGACTTATAATCTAACTTAAATTTAGAACAGACACAACACTCATTCCATGGCCATTAAGTAATCACTTTTAAAGGGTAAACTCACATTTCACCAATGATGAATATTTACCCATTCCAGGGAAAAAAACGGGACTCTTAGCTCAGTAGACAGACATGCTTCCGAGTGAGCTATGGTGTTGGACAGTAAAACAATCAGTTTTGTATATGAAGAGTCAGTAAATTATTAAGTACTGGTATTTTATAGTTCCAAATTTAAATTAGTTGAATAATGGGATGATTACTGGATAGCTCAGTGCTAGAGCATTTGCACACTAATCCAAAGATCCAAGATTCAATTCCCGTGTCTGGGTATCATTTTTCAACTAATCTAAATTAATTAAAATGTTGTTCCCTTCCATACGGATTGTGCCGTGATTACAATGAATTCCATCTTATATTTTGATATTCATTTTATAGTGTGCTTATCAAAATGTGTATGAAGACAAATAAAAAGCAAATTTACATAGACAAAATATTATTTATAAAGAAAAACAAATTGAAACATTCAGATATGGATAAAAAAAAATCATTAAAGGGTGCTCATGAAAGCTAGGTTTCTAGAAATTTATATATTATAATGTATTTAATTTTGGGGATTTTTTATATTTTTAAGGGTATAAGAGAAAAATTCGCATGGGATGTTAGTGTTATCAGTGCCAAATATTAGTAATAAGGCAAACCTCTTTATATTGAGTGAGACACTACATTTAGAAAATTATCTTAGGGATATCCTCATTCATTATCTCCCCTTTTATCTGCCCATTTCTTCCACACATTGCCCCTCCTTAATATCTTATGCTATCTTACTAAATTTACTATTATGCCAACTATTATTTGAGGCTTTTTTAAAAACATTAAAGTGAATATACAAATTGCGACTCGCTTCATTGGCTGTCGGGTCTAAGGCATCACTCTCGCAGTAGACTAAACTGCTAATGACTGGGAGATGAGGTTTTGATTTTGTATTCTGAAAATTGAAATATTACACCTGGACACGAGAATCGAACCCGGGACCTTCGGCTTAGTACGCCAATGCTCTTACCACTGAGCTATCCAGGATTCGTCCCGTGCCCATGGTCATTCTTCACTCATAGTTTAAGGCAGAGTCTTTGATGGACGTGCGGAAGTCATCAGCTTATAAATACTTGATTACATAAGATCACAGTCATCAGACAACACAGCCATCCACGACTCGGTGATTGGCAATTATTGCAGCCATTTTGACAATTATATAATAATTGTATAGGAATGCATATTAATGAATCAGATAGCCGAAGCTATCATTATGCACTTTAGTTGAGGATAACACCATCAAGATATATTCTGAAAATTGAAAAATGACACCTGGAAACGGGAATCGAACCCTGGACCTTCGGCTTGGTACGCCAATGCTCTTACCACTGAGCTATCCAGGATTCCAGATGTCATTTTTCAATTTTCAGACTATGATATCTTGATGGTGTTATCCTCAACTAAAGTGCATAATGATAGCTTCGGCTAACTGATTCGTTTTGATTTTGGTCGGGTGTACTGTGGTTTTGATCTTGTTCGGGTGTACTGAGATTTTGTTTGTTTTCCAAAATGGTTTTCCGCTTTCCTTCCATGCAAATGGGGATACACTTCCTCTAAATATAACCTTCATCTTCCCTAAACCCAATAGTATAGTTAGTAAATAAGCCGATAACACGAATGGGTAGTAAGACGCAACGCTAAATAAATTAAAAATTGTTAATCTATGTTCCAAGTAGTCCAAATGCTATTTTTTCAATGTTTTCCCTTAGGTCTCAAGAAAAGGTCTGGGGAGATGAAGTTGTTGACAGTTGGGATGATCAAGCCTTGACCGACATACGCCCTACTCATGGACAACTCAGTGTACATATCTCAAATGGGATTTTCAAAGGTTTGTCTTGTAATTTTATTTTTTTTACCAGCCATGCAAATGATTGTGTATTATGGTAGCTTTTTGAAGCGTTTGTTCAATACATTTAAATTTTTTGTTTTACAAGTTTGATCTTATTTCATATCAAGTTGATGGGTCTTACCAATCTGTATTGGCTGAACATATTAATTAATTCAGTTAACCATATAATTCAGTTAAAATAACTTTGATTCAACATGTTTGGAGTCGTTCATTTTGTGCAATTTTCTCACTCCTTACACACAACAATTTTTTATCTCATCATTCCCTCTTTTTATAAACCTTTCAAACTAACTGATAAAAAATATAAACACTATTCAGAGTCAAAGATATCAGAAAACAGAAGGACTAATTTAGTCCATTCATGTTGATATATTTTAGCACCACATCCTACCACAATAATTATGGGGGGTGATGATTGTGAAAATTCCCACATCTCTACTATTACCAATCCATGATCCTTAAGGTTGTCAAGCCAAACTTAATATTAATGTCTTAAACATTTCTTTAAGATATTAAATAAACCCTATACTTAAGTATTATTCAGATTCCCACTCTTCTATTAATTTAATTACTTATATGCTCTATGTCTATTTTTTTTTCTTTGTATTTTTCTCTTGGCAGAGTAATTTAGCCTTGCCCTATTCTGTATAAATTTGGGTAATTTAAAATCAAATTTTTCTTTGCTAAAAGGCAGTGGCGGCTAAAATTATTGGGGGTGCAGAAAATTTTTAGCCTTTGTTTTAAAATTGTGTAAAAGGAAAAAAAAACATGTATAAAAAGAAAATTTATTCAGGAACTTGATAAAATCTTAACAAAAAAAAATTTGTTTACTTACTTTAACTTAAATTGTTACAGTTAAAGCTTTATCTATTCATTTAAAAATGAAATCTATTCTTCTTGTTTTAATTTGTGCAAAAAGTTCAATAATTTTCTCCTTGATCTCTGGATGACAATTGAGGAAATTTTTCTCCATTGAAAGTACTGCAAGCGCATTTAGTTTTTCTATTAAATAAAAGAACCGAAAAAGAGTTAATCAAATAGAATAGCTGGAAGCAGAATAATAATCTAATTCTACACTTTATCATATTCAAGAATATGGTACACGGTTTTTAAGCATAACACACGCTGAGTAGAAATAAACTTCCTTCCACTCTCATGCCAGAGCCGGCACTGCGAGAAAAACAGTGCTCTATCTACCTGGCAATTCCGCCTTCCTCCCCACCCTCCTTCTATGTGCACATGCGACCGGGGTTCAATCCTCGGTCAAGGCACAGATTTATCTGATTACTAAACCCTTCCTTCACCTCTTACAAGACATCTTGTGAATGTGGGGAATGCCAGGCCTCCACCGTGGTTCGGATTCCACGTTAAACTGTAGGTCCTCCATTTCATCTCGCAATCACCCTACCATTACATATTAGCGTAAGTGCGTATAACCCGAACGGGTAGTAAGATGCAGTGCTAATAATAATAATATGTGCACATGCGCACAACAGTCGAACACGTCACTGGCTCTGTGAAGCGCACAGTTCCATACAAAGATTTTTATATCATTTTCATAAACTGGGGGATGGCTACTGAAGTACTGACATTAAACTTAAGGAATATTATTGTACTACAAAAATAAAGAAAGAATTAAAGAAAAAAAGACTCATTATATTAAATGTTATCTATCATATCAATTGGAAATAGGGGGTGCTGCAGTTCCGCAGTGCCTATACATGAGCTGCCACTGCCAAAAGGGCCTATTCTTAAATGTGAGAGGATAATTAATACAATAAAAAAGACACTCATCTGTGGCTCCATGTTATTGTTCCTAATTTTAAAATTTGTCATTATGAGTAATATAGTTACTTCTTCATTCATATACACACATATATTTAAACTATCATAGAGGTAGGCTGCAAAAGGCAGCAAGTCCACTATATACTATGTCAGATGTTGATAGTAAACCATTAAAAGTATAAAATGCTAAAAACCCACAAACTAAACAATGAGACATGTTAGTAAAATAATACTTAAAATACTGCTCTAAAAATGTCTTTTCGTCACTTATAAATTATAGCTTTTGAAGGAAAATCTCTTAATGATTGAAATACTTTTTTCTATAAATGGAAAAAAAATATTGGAAAGAAGGATAAAAACAATAAGAAAAATTTTGTTTAAACTTTACATTACTGCCACTGGACAGATGTTAATGGCTTCCTTTTGAAGAAAAGTGATCTTATAGCCCACTCCCCTGACTTAGGTTTCATTTTATCAGAACTCGACAGGCGGGAGTGTGAATTGCACATTGCAACTTCCTAAGAGAGGAAACCAACTATAGTTGAGAGTAATTTACCCACAAATTGTTGATTGGTGGGCTATTCTTGGATCACAAACAAAATAACATTAGAGCATAAGCGTTTACTGAACATGTAGTTTGTGTATAACATCATAAAATAAATTTCTAACTATTGAGGAAAATGTTTTTAGCAAAAGTTAACGTTTTAATTAATACAATTTTGTTTCCTATCTTTAAGTTTTATACCAGCCAAACAAACCTTTAAGTTTTGTTAAGCTAGGAAAGCAGGATTATATGACTATGTTTTTTCTCTGATTTAGCTCAGGGCTCATTGAGCTCAATACACAACAATCCTAATTGATTATAATACATTTACAAATATTTTTTCTTAAAATAATAAGTAAAGGATATATTCTAGTCTATCATGTTACACCTTAAAATGAACCTAATCTCATATATTTGCTATAATGTCTAGGACACCAATTTATATAGAAATAAACCTAGAAATTAAATGTTCTTACAGTTTACTTTTAGTACTAGCTGAATTATATAATCCGTACAACTTTTGATTTTACAGAATGTGAGTTTGTTCGACTCTTCTTGTGTAAGAAGCTTTGCTATATATGGGATGAAGATAAATGTGAATTCTTCAAGTTAGCAGGGCTGGATGAAGCCGTTTCAACTGCTTGCCTTCACCAGCAACAAGGATTAACTTTAGAAGGACAGAAATTACGGTAAATTTAACCATAAATCAGCATAAATTTTGGGTAATTATATTCAACTCATTTAAAGGTATATTTATTACAATGAATACAAACTGCTAAATTGTTATTTTCAAGTAAAGAAATTATATAAATAGCTTACTAAATTATGTGTCACTTTAACACTAGCTCTGACAACTATTTTTGCCAATGTATATTGGGTACAAGTGATATCTTGTAAGAAAGTAGGGAAGGATTGACATTAAACGGGATAATGCAGCTATTAGGATACACATGGTATAGATTTGTTGGTTAATATTAAGGAAGCTGTTTCAAGAAATGCAGAAATTTTATATGAGGCTAATAAGGAAATAAGTTTAGAAGTGAGCACTGAAAATACTACATATATAATCACGCAGAAAACACAGATTGAGGACAATAATTTAGAGATTACTTTGAACAATATATTATCTGGCACAGTTAATGAGTTTAAAAATTTAGGAACAATTTTAACTATATTAGAGTGGAAATTATGTAAAGAATACAGCCGGGAAAGGTATGTTATTACTCGGTCAGTAAGTTGTTATATCACCTGCTGTCAAGGAATGTAAAACTATATATATATATATATATATATATATATATATATATATATACATACACACACAAAACCCAGAATTTTGACGACAATTTTCCAACACCAATTTTTTTTAGGGGGTGGGGGAAGATTTTTAGAATTTAAATCAGAACATGTATACAATCCCTTTGCTTTTGAGAAATCTTTTTTCTGAAATATCTTAAATTTTGAATCTATATACAATTTATAGTTATTAAAATTGTAGTGTTAAATTTGTTATTTTGAATTCTGAAGGGTTGTGAATAATGGATTATCTAATTTCTAGTTTAAAATGTAGTATTAAATTTATTTTAATTTCAGACGTGTTGTTTATGGAAACAATGAGATTGTAGTTCCTGTTAAAGGAATCATCACACTTCTCTTCCTGGAGGTCCTCAACCCGTTCTATGTGTTCCAGCTGTTTTCATTTTGTCTTTGGTTTGCTGATGACTATATATATTATGCAATGGCAATTTTAGCTATGTCTGCATTTGGAATTATTATGGCCATAATTCAGACTAGAAAGGTGGGTCATCAATCAATGTTTTTATTGTTACTATTTTAAACCTAATACATACATTCATTGATCATAAACGTTTGGTTGTGCATTCAAATTTTGCTGTTGTGAGAAAATGGATTTTCAACAATCACAAATGCTACATTTTGCAAATTTCACTTTTTAATCATGTTAATTTTTCTTTGAACTACTGTGGATTAGCAACTTTTACAAAAATTAAACTTACTAATATAGGATAGAAAGACCTTTCTAAATATTTTCTTGTCAATATGGGCTAATGTTGAACAATATTTTGAAATAATGCATTTTACTTTGAGGAAAGCTTCACTTTTATTTGTATGTAAAAGTGGCATTACTGTGTTGATGGCTCTGAGAAAAATAATAAATCTATCCACCATAACTCTTGATAAATACTAAAATAAATTGACTTCATTCTATATGTGTGTATACACACACACACACACACACACACACACAAAATTGTTTCTTCTTTTCAAGTATTTCATCTAACAAACAGTATGCTGACACTGAAATAAATTCAAAACAAAATAATTTCTTTGATATCAAAACTGATGCATTAAATAAATGAATTCTAAATTTATAGTTTTCATTTGTCCAAACAAGCTATTATACAGGATTGGCTACATCTAATTGAATTATACTGATGGTATAAAAATAATACAAAAGTTCATAAAATATATTAAATGCTCAATAAATACAATAAATTATAGTTTTTTTTGATAAGGTTGTTAGGTATTGCCCATTTATTCTATGCTAATGCTTGTTGAAATATACTAAAACTAATAAATACTTTTATATAGCTAATTTCCATTTACTGTTTTCTTTACACACACTGTTTCAGAATCAATTTAATCTTCGTAGTACTGTTCATTCTTCTGACGTTGCAATGGTATTAAGGAAATCATTGGACAAACCAGAATCTATCCCTACTGAGCACCTTGTTCCAGGAGATATTTTAGTGATTCCTCGTCATGGTTGTGTTATGCATTGTGATGCTGTTTTGCTAGCAGGAAATTGTATAATGAATGAAAGCATGTTAACAGGTACAGTCAGATTGAAGTTAATTATTTTGAGTACAATTAAGAACATGTTTATTTTCATCTTATATAGTGTTGGTACGTTTGAATATACTGTGTTCCACTTAGAAGAACAGTATCCTTGAATATAGACTATGGGGCTTATGCAACATACATACTTTCTTCCATAGAACCGCTTTTTTTTTAACATTCAAATAATTTACTTTATATTATGAGGTATTTTAAAATAATGTGAAATATTATGGTTAAGAAAGTCGAGGTAATTTTTGAATTAATTTTATGTGGAAAGGACAAGCATAGATTTTTAAGAACCAATATGACATTCAACAAGTGGAATAAGGGCTATTCATTTAAATACTGGGCTTGATACTAGATTGATTTTATTTATCTGGGAATTATCTTTATTTTATCTTTATAGTTTTTAAAAGTATTTTTCTTAAAATATACTTCCCATTTATTTTAGTTCTTTTAGAGAGAGGTATAAACTCTCATATCCAAGTTGTTCACAACATTTTTAAAAATTATCTTATATATAGCCTTATTAACTTTCAAAATTGGTATGTAAACAAAAGAAAAATGGCGCCAAATGGCTGTATTAAAAACCATTGAAAGGAAGATAGAAGGGCAAGGCATGCACACTTACCAGAAAACCGTGGGCGTCAAAAATTCACAATTAAAACACATAATTACATATTTTTTGGGGTACATCAGTCCCCTACTTCAGCCAAAGTGAGTAAAGCACAACGTGCAGATGAAAAGAAGAAACTGAACCATGACCCTACAAGAGAACACAACAATCTCTTCAATAATTTTTTATAAGTACATGGACCATATCAGGGTTTCTCTGCCAGATAATTAGAGTTCCTCACACCCACTAATCCATCTACACCCACGCTTTATCTCCTGCAAAAAATTCACAAAAAAAGAAAGACCAACACCCCATTGTTGCTTGCTGTGGAGCCCCCATTGAATGTATTTCAGCACTGGTCGACTTTCATATTAAACCCCTGGTCCAACAACTTCCCTCATACTTAAAGGACACAAACCATTTTCTAAACCTCTTACAAGACATTAAAAACGAAGTCTCTACCGACCACCACCACCGATATCAATTCGCTTAGCACCAATACACCCCACAATCAAGGACTTTATGCCATAGAACATTTTCTTGACAAACAATTACACAACTTTAAGCCACCCATCACCTTTCTAGTAGAAGCCGCTCCCTTCATAATTTGAAAAGAACAATTTCCGCTTCCTGGGCAGATACTACCTTCAAATCTGAGGGATGGCAATAGGTTCATGTATGGCCTCCTCCTATGCTAACCTCTGAATGGGCAAATTGGAGACCAACTCTTTGCATTTTGAACCCTTGCAACCTCTTTGTCGGATGAGATTTATTGGTAACATATTTTATAGTTTCTGAAACTAATTTATCACAGTTCCTGTATAGGTTAAATAACCATAGCACCCCCAGATGCACCTGTAACATTCCACAACACTATGTCATCCATATTATTGAATCTGGAACTGAACCTTCATAAGAAACAAACACCACAGCCAAATATTTATGTTCTGATGAAAAGACCTTAACAAAGCAGTGTCAACAACTCTTCAAGGCTTTCACAACCTGAGGATACACTAAACACATAGTCAATAGTCAAATAAACAGAACCTTATCCTATCAAGAGCCAATCAAGAAACAACCTTCCAATGACATACCGCTCACCACCCATTATTATGAAGGACTAGACAAACTCAGATTTTTATTAAACACAGGCTACAATATCCTAACCTGATCACCTCTCACACAAAATCTTCTCAACAATTCTCCAAGAATCACACTCAAATGCCTCCCTAATCTCCGCAACATTCTGGTTCACCCTAAATGGCCCGACCCAGCCACAAATAACATTGGGCCAAAGGTTCCTACTCTTGAAACAAACCGAGCAAGATACAGTATCTTAGGGTATCCAGCAACTTGGGAAACCGAGAATTTTCACATATTAACTAAAATAATAAGCTATTTTAATTTACAGTAACCAACTGTCAAAATAACATTTTTCTTCCATTTAATACTCACTGCGAATGTCTTTTAGTACAGTTGTTCATGTTGAGTATACTAATCCCAATACTACAAGTCAACATGGGATTTTCATCTCAACTTTCCACCCCTTTATTGCATGTCTGTAGTCATAGTCGAGTCATTAGTTCATTAGCCCATGTAAGGCAATCTTTTAATGTTTAAATATAATCTAACTGAAATCTAACTTAGATCGTATGACCCAATAGCCCATTGCTTTAGGTTGGCATTTAACTCCTTCATAGTGTGTTAAAATTTCAAAATTTGTGTGTGTGTGTGTGTGTCTAAACATACTACACTAAGTTGCGATTTTGATACAATAATATTTATAATATAGTGACTGGAAAAGTTTTAAATTGGCTTTGGAGAACCAGGAAGTCAAGGAATTTTAAAATATAGTTTGGCTGGACATCCTGTATCTGCAAAAATTTACCAACATTCCACCACGCTCAATCAGCAGACTCACAAATGGAATTCCCCATGAAAGGCTCTATGACTTCTTCATAGAAAATCTTATATACCACATACAATGCAACTATTGGATTACTGAATACATTGGCCTCATCACAGGATAACTCGTACAACGAATGAATGGTCATCACCAACCACAACAACCTTGACAAACTAGTAAAACTTCATGAACAAACACATAATTCATAATTTAACTCATGCTATAATACTAGAGCTAGACGAACCTTCCTCAGTAGTTGGGATATGCGACAAATTCAGGCATCGGCCCTCCCTCTACCCTCCTGTTATTAACCTTAGATAACCTTAACTTCTTTTCTTACAAACAGGCCTACTCACACCAATCAGTAATTTCTATATAGCAATAATAACAGATGAATTAATCTTAATAATTAAATATAATATAAAATCAACATTCTATCCATCTACCAAGTGTAAAGACACGAGTTTGAACAGGCTACTGTAAAATCCAAACTTTTTTTTATAAAGTAACAGGCAACAACAGAATCTTAATTGACCATGATCAACCTCTAGCTATGCTGCCTTAGTCCGCTCTGTGTCTTACTCTCTTATGCTGAAGAAGGGAACTGGTGTTCCCCGAAAATTATGTAATTATGCTTTGTGTTGTGTTTGAATTGTGAATGTTGAGGACTACAGTTTTCTGGTAAGTATGTAGGACTTGCCCTCCTATACTCCTTTGAATGTTTAATCCAACTCTTATAATTGGGAATGATAACTGCCTTTTTCCAAATATTGTCCTTTGGTCACTCTTACCTTTACACACACACACTTTTTGTTTATCTTTCCTGGTAAACAAACTGTACATTTGCTATCCCCAAGTAGCTTTTGGGGGTATACCTGTATAAAGGGGAAATCAAGGCTCTGGAGCTGGTACGCTTAGCCTTCGACTGTGACTCCTCTATTTCTCTACTCTCAGACTCCAACTCTTGACTCCTTCATAAATGGCTGAAGTAATTTATTAGTAATAACATATTTACTGCAGTAAAATGCTCCAATACTGATGACTTCTTGTAGGGCCCCTACACGATCAATCAGACTGTCAGTATTAATAAAGCAATAATAATACTGATAGTCTGACTGATCATGTTGGGGCAGTACTGATAGATGGACTTAGAAAATACTGATGTGATTCGAATTTTCTGATCACATCAGTCTTGAAAGTGGTGGGAGAGACTGACAGTAATACTGACTGTGTGCAGTATTTACTTCAGTCGCAGTAGCAAACATAGACTGCCCATGTCTCTTTCTTATCATACATGTTGTTGCACGGTGCATGCACGAGCTGAGACCGATAAAAATAATTATATGAAGTATGACCGTATAAGGTCTCGTAGATACTGATGCATATTGACAGTCAGCCTGATTGTGTAGGGGCCCTATTAGTAATCTTCTTTGGTATTGTGAATATATGTTTAGTTAAGTTTTTCAACCCACATGATGAATTTTAATCCTAAATAATAAATAAAAGTATAAAATATTGCTATTACATTAGAAGTTTTTATTTTGAATCCAGAGTCCGGGTCTGTACATTTTTACCAACTCCGCTCAGAATTGCTTCTTACTCCACGACTCCGACTCCACAACCCTGAGGAAAACACCAGTCATACAAAGACTGTAACCAATTGAGGATGAAACAGTTATTTTTATGAATACACCTTTATTTATCTCCAATTACATAATTACAATAGATGCTTCTCACATTCTTGAAAAAAATATGTACACAAACATTCAAGTTTTCAAAAAATAAAAAATTACAGCAACTTTATTTAAATAATAATTAATGCAAACCAGTGGTATGGTTGTAATAGCTGCTTAATGATTTTCATAGTCATAGTCTATGCACTAAGGAATTTTTCAAAAGTTCAGACATATATATCTTGACAAATATTGTAAAACACATACAAAATCATACTAATATACATTTTAAAGTTGATTGCAGAGTAAAATTTATTTTTTTGCTTTCAGGTGAAAGTGTTCCAGTAACAAAAACTCCTTTGCCCAATTCTCCTGACATTCTTTATGATAGTAAAGAACATGCTCGTCACACACTGTTTTGTGGGACACAGGTTATACAGACACGCTACTTTGGAAATGAATTGGTCTTGGCGATTGTAATCAGAACAGGTTTCTCAACAGCAAAGGGCAGTTTAGTCAGATCAATAATGTATCCCCCACCAGTTGACTTCAAGTTTGAACATGATTCCTACAGATTTGTTGAACTTTTAGCTGCTATCGCCAGCATTGGCTTCGTTTATACTGTTATTACTAAAGTAAGTATTCATTTCATCGATATTATCAGTATTCTGTATTTAAAAAAAATTAGATTTGATAATTAATTTAGTAGAGGTATAGTGTTCATTAAACTTTATATCCATTTTCAAATATATGTATATTATTATTTATTTTATCGCGAATCATGTCTAATATCAAACATTTAGATCACATAACAATCATTAAAAGGGTGTCTACCATCCGGGAAAAAACGGGGATTAGCCGGGAATTTGAAGTGATCGGGAAAAAACGGGAATAAGTCGGGAATTTGGTAAATCACAATAAAAATCTGGGAAAATGATATTTTACTCAAAATATGAAATACAATAATCAGTCAATTATGTCATTTTTTTGCTTATAGCTGTGTAATATATTTTTAATTCCTAGTAAACAATTTTAATTCAAATTTTAAAACTGATTATTATTATTAAAA
>CABEEJ010004195.1:38191-62669 GCA_901482245.1 Timema douglasi
GAGTTAAAAGGATGTTACATACTCTTTTAGTCGGGAATTTTAGAAAATGATCAGGGGAAATCAGAGAAAAGGTCGGGGATTTCATTGGTCAAGTTTAGTAGACACCATGATTAATTTATTTGTAAATCTAGTTATATAGACCAATGGTAACTAGTAGAGAGATGTGACATGCCTTATATTAAATGATATGTGCATTCATTTTTTTCAGTTCATGCGTGGCATTAGTTTGTCCACCATAGCTTTGGAGGCCTTGGATTTGATAACAATTGTAGTCCCTCCAGCTCTTCCTGCTGCAATGACAGTTGGCAGATATTATGCTCAAAGTCGCCTGGAGAATAAGGGAATATATTGCATTAGTCCGCGTACTATAAATGTTTCTGGTTCTATCGACTGTGTTTGCTTTGACAAGGTTTGTTAACATTAATATTCTTTTACGCTACAAGCCATTTGCATGCAAGGTGTTACCCCAAATGGTTTAAGGTTTCCATTGTTGTGGCAACATGAATGATAGTAGGTTGAAGTTTTGCCACTTAATTGTGTTAATCGCCCAAAGCCTTCACCTGGAAACCATAAAGTATGTCTTCCCAAATTACTACTTCTGTTTGTTCATATAATGTGATAATATCGTCAAGTTTTGTAATTAGCCATTATTTCAGAACAAAAAGGAACTTATAGTGCACTTAAAAATTTAAACACTTGAGCTTCTTTATTATTTTTATTTTTAGCAGAATGTAGTTTGGCTTTAATGTGGTCTTTTTCTTACATACATTCCAATCATTCTCTTTGGCATCCTCTCCATTTCCATCCTCATTACATGTCCATACCATCTCAGTCCTGCTTTTTCTACTATCTCATATACTCTCATTACTCCCATTCTTTCTCAGATAACTTAATTCCTAATCTTGTTTCTCTTCGTAGCAGCTAACATGCTTCTAACAAACTTCTTTCCATGGCCTCCACGTTCCTAGTCTCTCTTACATTCAATGTTCATGTTTCTGCTGCACATGTGACTTTGGGTACTTCCTTACACTTCAAAGGCAGGCCTCTTATACACATACAAAACAACTTCCCCTGCTGGCCTATTATTATTGGTTTTACTATAGTATGTGTGCCACATTGAAATCAATTTCTTTGTGACTCACATCGGTGATCACATGATCTAAGGCAGCACTCTTGCAATAGATTTGGATTGCCGGTGATGAGGATATCATGGTTAGAATGACAGTCGACCATATTGAGGATGGCTTTCCTAAACTGTTAACTACTCTCCCTTCATACAAATTCAGATATATTTCCTCTAAATTTCACATTCCTCATTCCTACTCCACTAGTGTAAATACGGGAATAACCCAAACTGGTTGTAAGATTGAGTGCCTAATTTCTTCAGGTAGGCCTGTGCTTTGTTTCTAATATGCCACAACAACTAATTCAGTGTTGTGTATTATTATTTTCATAGACTGGAACTTTAACTGAAGATGGGCTTGATATGTGGGGAGTTGTACCTGTGACTGACAAGAAGTTTCAAGTTCCTGTCAAATTTATTGACAAAATGATATATGATGACATAATTTTTGGTATGGTCACTTGTCATTCACTCACAATTATAGATGGCAAGCTAAGTGGGGACCCTCTTGATCTCAAGGTAAGGAGCTGCCAATAGCATATGTGTAATAATATTCTCTAAGAAAATAAATAAAATAAAATACACTTTTCTTAAAAGTTTATTTAACATTTTTATTATTATTTTTAAGTCTTTTAATTGTTGTTGTCTTTTAATTATTAATTTTTCATAAAGTTATTTGAGAGTTTGAAAGGTGGGGAGAGGGAAGGAGAATAACCTAACAAAGAGGGTAATTGTGCAGCAGATGGTAATTGAAATGTCAGGGTCAATAATAGACTAAACTGGGTTTTTATTAATGAAAGGAAGAGAGTATGAGGCTTGACTAAAAGAAGATACAGAAAGTTATCTCTTTGTAGGGATTTTAGAACAATAGCTTAGTGCAAGATGGTATCAAGTATACCTTAATGCAAAAGTGTACTATGTACATCTCAACGTTAATTAATTTTCTTAATTTCTCCTTCTGGTATGAGGCCAGCATCAAGTAAACACTTGCACTCCATATGAACAGGGTACAGTGAGACTTTTTTTTTTAAGTCACTTAATATTCCCATCCAAACTTATTTTCATGAATACTTTTTTTTTATACCTTTCCTTAGAAAATTAAATTGAATTATAATTACCTTTTTTATTACAATAACATATTTAAAATCTAATCCTTTAATCTAGCATGACCTAATCTCTTTAATTATATAAAAATAAACGTTTCTTATAGTTTAAAAAAATTTTAGTCTTATTTCTTTTATTCTTTTATCAAACTCTAGCTCATTTTCATGAGAAACTTGTTCTAGATTGACTTATGCTTGCAGGCCCTTAACTTCCAACATATCCAATTTTGAATGTTTTTATTTGATAGTGGCTGTGTACAAATTATATAATATTCCGTGCAGACAAATAAGCTCTCCTTGTTTTAAGGCCATTGTTTTTATAACTGACCTCTTTCTTTCTATAAATGGTTGTAGCATTAAGTGTAATATATTTAGTTATCCACACTGGTAGAAACATTGGAAAAAACACCCGGCTCGTCTTATTTAATTTTTCTGGTGACAGGGTGGTCGGTGTTCTTATTCTTGACAAGTGTACTGAAGAGTATTCTTTCTTTAACAGTTTCTCACACTAAATGTTCTGCAAAAGTAGTGTTTGTTTGTTTTAGATGTTTCACTCAACTGGTTGGTTGCTAGAGGAACCAGAAGTAAATGACAACTCAAAATTTGAGATGATATTCCCTACAATAGTGAGACCACCTAAAACTAATGAACCAAGTTCTCATTCCAAAGAAGAGGAATACTTCAGTGATAAACCTCCGCTAGAAATTGGCATTGTTCGTCAATTTCCATTCTCATCAAGTTTACAAAGAATGAGTGTGATATCCCGCAGGCTTGGTGCATCTCATTTTCACGTGTATTGCAAAGGATCTCCAGAAACAATTCTCTCGCTTTCTATACCAGACACAAGTAAGAGTTTAATATCTTTTAAACCTAAATAATAGACTAAAAAGCTAACTCATCATTTTACAAACCCATAATTGATTATTAAGTTAGAGTAAAATCTCACTTGCTTACAAACCAAAAGTATATTGGCCCGAATATAGTATGGCTTCACACATAATATGACCTCAACAGTTTGAAGGTTCTATAAATGGAAACTAAAGGGATAAATGGGCTGCGAATATAATAAAAGGGTACGGTTTTCAGGAGGATGTTTTATTGAAAAACATCACACTATATTTGGGGCAATACAGTGTTTCTTTTTCTTTGCTATAGAAAGCAAGACAACATTCGTCACTAAAATATCACAAAACACAAAACAAAGTTAGGTATGGAACCACTATATCTGAACATAACATATCGGTCTTTTTGTTTCATGCGTTTTTAATGTGTCTCTTATGAAAAAGGAATATTTCCCAAAATTCAAAGCAATGTGTATCTGTGAAAAGTGTAAAAAGAAATGAAGAGAAAAGTGTGTTTGTTTCTATCTAGACCTAACCATTTTAACTTATATTTTATTTTCATGTTATTCTTATTTTTTGTGTCTTTTTTTATTTTTCTAGTTCCTATTGACACTAGCTCTGTGCTTGAGGAATACACTCAAGAAGGTTACAGAGTCCTTGCTTTGGCATATCGTGAGCTTAGAAAATTAAGCTATGCAAAAGCTCAGCGCTTATTAAGGGAAGAAGTAGAAAGTAACCTCATATTTCTGGGTCTTATTGTCATGGAAAACAGACTTAAACAAGGAACTTCAGCAACTCTCATTATGCTAAGAGAAGCCAACATTCGTACAATAATGGTTACAGGTATGAATCAAATTATGATCTATTTTGTAGTTTTACTGTTATAAATGTGTATTTAAATTTTATAAAAATGTTCTCAGTTTTTTAAGCTTTGTTTGCTTATTTTGACTACATTGAGGTTTTCAATTAGCATTATTGTCTTATGTTATCTAATTTAAGATTCATTTCTGATATTGCCAGAGATTAAATATTTGAAACAATTTAATGTTTTAAATAGCCTCTGCTTAAAATAATGTTATTGGTTGAAATTTTTTATAATTGCTTATAGTTTCTTTAATCTTTTTGAGATTTTGTCCATGAAATAAACATTGGAATTGTTGAATTAAGCAATGTGTAAAAGATTATTCAGTCTAATTAAGAAATCATTTAGTCAATAGCATGGATACAAAGAACATGAATTCACGTTGTTTCACACAGAAAGCAAAGGGAAGGTACTTTATAGAATAACACAGTATCTAAACCAGTATAGAAAAAAGAAATATTACTAGGTTTACAATATAGTGATATGGGGTTTTATGCCCTGCGTTTGGGCACCAATTATTATTATTCTACCACATGCTTTTGAGGGATCATGCCCCCTTATATAAGCATACCTACCTATCATCTATTTGCTCTCCTATTTTGCCTTTTTTGCTCTATAGAATTTCCTTTAATATATCAATTATGTTAAATCACGAATAAGATTAATATTTTTTTAATTTGAATTTTTAGGCTTAAAGATTTTGTAGTTATACTGGGTTTGACTCTTACTAAAAGAAATCTTAAATTTTATTTTTTTGCAGTCTTTCTGAATACATGTCCTTGAGATACCCTCTTCTTTTCAGACTTGCTGTGGGTAACATAGAAATGCATTTAAGCTTAGTTTTAAAAATAATTATTAGTTCTGCTTCGCTGAATTTGTCCTTTTGAATATTTACTCACAATTCCTATTTTAAACATTATTTATCATCACTAAAGTTAGATTGTTTATTACATAATATTTATGGGTACATAATAATTACATTTACTAAAGTTGTAATTACAGTTACATAATAATTATAGTTATTAAAGTTGTATTAAATGTTTACTTTTTAAAATTAAAATTTTATTTAAACTTACTGTTAGTTCTACATTTAAATCATCCGAAATTTAAATGCTTTTTTTTACTACCTCCTGGATCGAAGAATTTTTGTGGTATGTACGTAAAACAACCCTTATTTTTTTTCTTTTTAGTTTAGAGATAAAGCTATATAGTCTCTGGTTCGATCTTAGATTGGATCATAGTCTCTGGTTTGATCTCGGATTGGATTGTACTCTCTGGTTCAATCTCGAATTGTATTATAGTCTCTGGTTCGATCTCAGATTGAATCGTACTCTTTGGTTCGATCTCGGATTGGATCGTACTCTTTGGTTCAATCTCGGATTGGATTGTACTCTTTGGTTCGATCTCGGATTGGATAGTACTCTTTGGTTCGATCTCTGATTGGATCGTAGTCTCTGGTTCAATCTTAGATTGGATCGTAGCCTATGGTTCGATCTCGGATTTGATCATAATCACTGGTTCGATCTCTGATTGGATCGTAATCTCTGGTTCGATCTCATTTTGGATAGTAGTCTTTGGTTTGATCTTGGATTGGATCGTAGTCTTTGGTTTGATCTCGGATTGGATCGTAATCTCTGGTTCGATCTCGGTTTGGATCGTAGTCTCTGGTTCGATCTCGGTTTGGATCGTAGTCTCTGGTTCGATCTCGGTTTGGATCGTAGTCTCAGGTTCGATCTCGGTTTGGATCGTAGTCTCTGGTTCGATCTCTGTTTGGATCATAGTCTTTGGTTCGATCTCGGATTGGATCGTAGTCTGAGGTTTGATCTCGGTTGGATCTCGGATTGAATCGTAGTCTTTGGTTTGATCTCGGATTGGATCGTAGTCTTTGGTTCAATCTCTGATTGAATTGTAGTTTCTGGTTTGATATCAGATTGGATCGTAGTCTCTGGTTTAATCTTTTTATCCACAGAGCTTTTATGAACCTTTTCATTGAAATTACTATTATTTGCTACAATTTTAGCAACTAGCTCATCATGGAATTTTTCAAGTTTTGCATCTATTTTCTGATTAGTTGTATCTGGTTTGTTATTGATTTTTTTTATTCCTTGTTGAGTTTCTTGACTAATTTTTTCAATTTTACTAATCATTGCATCTATTTTCCGTATAATTTCTTGACTAGTCACTTCAATTTTCTCAAGCAACAACCTCTCAAACTAATCTAAACTTGTTAGGGGTTCCTTCTTAGTTTGTTCCTTTTTTATGGTTCGTGTCACTGTCCCCACTTAGATTTGAATCCGCCATCCACCCTTCCAAAATTTACAAATTATTACAAATATTAATAATATTTCTACAGTATTAGTTCTAAAGCAAAGTTGTATTACCTGTGAATCAATTTTTTTTTTAAATGGTCTAAGGCTTATCTGCTTTGATTGATGAGGTTGTCTAAATGTGCTGTCATGTGTAACGTCTCTTTGTTGTTCCACTTTGGTGTGATGTACTTCGTCAATGTGCTGTTTAGTGTGCCGTGTGTTGAACGTCTGCTTGTTCCCCCTCGGCGCAATGTCCTTCCTCGGTGTGCCCTGTGTGGAACATCTATTGGTTGTTCCACCTCGATGCGATGTTCTTCCCCGGTGCGCCGTTCAGTGTGCCATGTGTGGAACGTCTGCTGTTCTTCGTCGGTGTGCCGTGTGTGGAACGTCTGCTTGTTCCACCTTGGAACAATGTTCTTCCTTGGTGTGCCGTTCATTGTGCCGTGTGTGGAACGTATGCTTGTTTCACCTCTGTATGATGTTCTTCCTCGGTGTGCTGTTCATTGTGCCAAATGTCTCTGCCGGTACAGCCCCTTTTTAGTCTCGGGGATTTGAAGAACCACGTCCTGATTGGGTGCCAATGATAGTGATATGGGGTTTTATGCCCCGTGATTGGGTGCCAAATATATTTATACGGCCCTGCGATGGACACCAATTATTATGATATTGGATTGTAAATGATGATGTCGCGGATGTGGACGCGTGTATGCCTTACAGTGAGCAGTAAGTTTAATAATGCCGGGTTTTATGATGACACCGCCTGCATGCCTTGCTATGCACTAATACATGGTTATGTGATCTGACTATATGTAATTCTTATTTTTATGAAATTAATAAAACTTTTAATGTTGCACATGATTTATTTAGATGATTACACTTTCGGTACTGTAGATTTGATATTAAAGTGATATGTTTTTATATGTGATATTACTAGGTTTCTCTGTCTTATTACAATGTTATGTATTCTCAGTACTGTTTTTCTGTGTCACTGTGTGGATTCATACGCACAAGCTGCTTATAAATGACCTACTCCTTGCTTCTTGGACCCCTTGTCAACAGTGTTGCAGTAGCCCTACGACTTCTTTGGTGCTGACGGCTTTGAAAAGCTACCAGACCAAATTATGTATCCCTACGCCGAACCATATGATCTGCAAAAACATGTGTTTAGCAGCTGTCTTTACTGACAGTCAAAATTTAGGTATATACCTAAATGTTGACTGTCAGAAGTCAGCTGTGAGCTGTCAGTCAGCACCAAAGAAGCCATGTGGCTACTGTAAAACTAGCTAATAGGAGAACTCCTGGCAACCTGATGTTGTGAAGGCTAGCTTCCTATTGGATTAAGGGAGCCAGCATGTCACATGATTTTTTTTTTTTTTAAATACAAAGGAGTTTGTCTTCTAAATAAAGAAAGGTTTAAAACATAGTACATTGAAATTACTTCTGAAAACGCTTGATTTTCCACGATGAAGTTTTAAAAGGAAACTTTACATATAGTTCTTTGAAGAAAAATACACTTCATCCATGACTTTTGGGATATATGAAAGGGGTCCAAAACCGTATCATTACAACAATAGTGACATAAAAGTAGTCCATAGATATACAGCGCTTTATTTAAAAAAAAAGGCTTCAAAAAAACTATTGTATATTTTAAAACTTATTTTATACTAAAGGAAAGTGATAAAACTAAAGAAAAAGGAAAAATAAACTATTAAGAGTAAATTTGATGAAGAAAGCCCACCTAGGGAAAGAGGAAAAATGTGGGAAGAGTCCAATGCACAAAGCTGACATCTTCTTCCTTTCCTTTCTTCTGTCTTCTATAGTAGAAGTAGTCACACACACATTTTAACACAAATATCTTTGTGTTTGATAAAGGCAACAATGCCGAAATATAATGATATTTGTGTTAAAATGTGTGTGTGACTACTTCTACTATAGAAGACAGAAGAAAGGAAAGGAAGAAGATGTCAGCTTTGTGCATTGGACTCTTCCCACATTTTTCCTCTTTCCCTAGGTGGGCTTTCTTCATCAAATTTACTCTTAATAGTTTATTTTTCCTTTTTCTTTAGTTTTATCACTTTCCTTTAGTATAAAATTATCTAGCCATTGGGCCACCTCATTTTTAAACATAAAAACTTATTTTATGTAATTTACTTGGAACTACTGGTAACTAAAATTATGATGTATGATGAACATTGGAGGTAGTGTTCAAACTGATGTCTATACACAACTAAGCTTTTTATAGAAAGTCAACTAATATTACTTGTTCTTTTAAACATCGCCTTTATAGTTAAAGATTTTATTTTTAACTGAAGAAACCTAGCTCATTATAGTAACCACAAAACTATGTCAGAGGTATTTGTTGGAGATGTTTACTATTTAGCACTTAAATTTTCTCAAGTATACTTTAGTGATTAGCAACACTGTATTAAGTTTCATTTCACAAATTATGATAGCTTAAATGATGTTTGACAGTAATAAAAATCAAAAACACATTTTTTTTTAAATGATTGGGTCTGATTAATAATTATAAATTAAATTCAAGAACAATTCACAGTTCATAAAATCAAAATGTCATTAATGTTATAAAAGTAATTTGTAAAACTTTATCAAAATGTTCTTTGTGTTTTAAAAGTTATAAGAAACATGTAAGATTTAAGAAAAACGAGACCAATAGCCAATAAAAAGTTAATGAAGATTTGAAATATAAATAAGTGAAATATTATTATTGGTTATTTTGTCCACCGTGCCTTCAATTGCTTTTAAAACATATTTATTAATCTGGTCCATTCAAATGTTATCCTCCCATCTGCGTCTAGGTCTTCCCAATGGTCTCTTCCCATTGGGTTTGCGAGTCAATACCCTGAACCCTGAACATTTCGTTATAGATTCCCCCATTCACACTGAATGTCCTGCCCACCATAATTTAAGAGACTTAATTATGTTAACAATGTCCTGTTATGAGTTAAAGTTATGTAACCTCCTCCACCCCTAAGTGGCCTCCTTACTTTTTGGACCAAATTTCTTCCTAAGCAGCATGTTTTTGAACCTCCCTAATTTGTTTTCATCAAATAAGCTAAGACACTAGATTTCACACCCATAGATAACAACTGGTAAAATAGTGTTTTAATTTTACATGTTCTTGTTTATAATTTTTTTTTTTCCCTTTTCACCATGTTCGAGTCTAATTTTTTTTCATATCCAGCTTTAATTTTTAATTGGATTGGAAAGAAATCAATAACTTTTTGGTAAATATATTTAAATATTCCTCATATCAATAAACAAAAGGTTACTTAATACATATTGTTAGATCCATTCTTAATATCAAAGGGATATTGCTTAGAAAATACCATTGAAAACTGTGCATAGTGATTTATTTTAATATTGTGGAATTTGAAGCATCTTTCACTTCTATAGTATGGCTATCTCCAACTTATTTATATTTTGAAAATGTACAGGTGACAACATGTTAACAGCACTTAGTGTTGCTCGAGATTGTGGGATTGTTCCGTTTGGTCAGCGTGTAATTGTGGCATCTGCCCTTCCACCAACATCTTCTACACCTGCACAACTATATTATATGCATGCAAACAATCCTGTCACATCTTCAGATACAGTAAGTAAAACTCGTTAACTATTGACATGCCCTTCTTTAAAAAAAACATCTTAGTTAATGTTTTCCCGGCTTCTTAAATATTTGAAACTGTCATAAAACTCAAATGTATGGGAATTAAATATATTTCACCTATATAGTCCAATGTACACTAATTTTTATTCTACTCCTGGGTGTACTTATGAGAATGACTATAAGATTGTTATTTGTGTATCAACGGGAAAGAAAGGTAAAGGAACCATTTTTGTCTTGTTGTTTTAAGGGGCAACCACTTTAAAATCTATGGTACAAGCTGGTACTGGCATAATATTAGTATCACAGTGTCTGTAAATTTAAATGTTTTTGCTGGAATGCTGTGATTTAGCACAACTTTTTAGTTAATTATGTTTCTTGTTGTATGATAGATCATTTGATGAATTTATAAGTCTACCTATGTCCCTTTTGAGTGACTCATTTATTCTGATCAAGTCTCACTTGACATGTAAAGGTCAGTGGCCTGATATCTCAGCAAAGGACAAAAACAATGATTATGAAATTATTCTTTTCTTTAATAAGATATGTGAAATATTTTACCTTAGAACCATGTTTCCTTTGCATTTCTAGAACTCAAATTTGTCAATCAATTTTTTGTATTTCTATGCAAATCTTTCATATGTTAATCTTGTAATAATACAATCTTAAATATAATTTTTGTGTTCTGCAGCTCTTAAGTAACTTTTTATGTCAAACTTTTATAATGTCATATCATATTATCTTAATGCCATTGTTGTGTAAGTACAAACAATAGTTACTTGTTGGACTTTTTATTGATTTTATACTGTTAATAATATTTATTCATTTTATTTTTGTTTATTTTGATTCACTTATTTTAAAGTTTTTCAACTAATTATTTTAGTAGATAGTTTTGGTTCCTTGTTCTTAAAATTTGATGAAATCTTAATCGTGGTATAAAATTATTAATATGTATATTTATATATTAACAAATTTGCTAGAAAATAAATTATTGTTTTTAATTTTAATGTTTTGTACGATTAATTAAAATTATTTTTATTGCAGGCTGCTGATATACAGCATATTACAAACAATACCAGTATTACAAATACCGAAGCTACTGAATTTGGGTCAAACAATAGTTACACTCTCTGTTATTCACCAAATGATTATTTCAAACAAGCTTTCAGCAGAAACAGTCCGTCCAGCTATTGCTTTGTTATGACTGGCAAAACTTGGGCCTTGGCCAGAACTTACTTCCCAGAAATAATTCCTAAACTTGTGACCAGGGGAGCTGTTTTTGCTCGAATGAACCCAGATCAAAAACAGAATTTAGTGCAAGAATTACAACAACTTGGTTACTATGTTGGTAAGTTATTGTTTAATTTCAAAGTGGGATATTTATGCAGTAATATTCTTATGTCAATCCTCATCATTTCTGCTAAAAGTGGGAAGTAGTGAGAATTAAAGTGCTACTATAGGGCATACATGCTAAGAAAAGTTACTATGTATCCATTTGCCAAACCATACGATCTGCAAGGCCATGTTGATTTGTTGTTACTTTTAGTAGTCAGAACACTCAACACAAACAAACAATTTGTTTTTAATTATTAACCATTTTTACATTATTGAAACATGAACGCATTAAAATAACCATTTGGATGTTTCTTTTTTTGTTGAAGTGGTTTCTCTGGTTCACTTTAAAAAAATGATTTTCAAATGAGAGCATCCAAAATGCGGCATGCTCTTCTGAAATCAAGAGGGGAGGGCGAACTAGCCAAAACAAGGGCAGTTGATGATGTCATACCAACCATCTTATGGTTGTTTTCTTGTGCTGTTTACAAAATGAAAATGTTTTATTTTGGTGGCCTGTTATAAAAAGATACATGTGTGAATATAATACTTTTTTAATTTATTATTTCATGTACAGTAGAGTCTCAGAAACTTGACACTCGATAACTCGACATTCCGTGTAACTCTACATGCGCACATAGTTGTTGGTGCCAGTCATCACAATCCAAGGTCATTCAACTGTATAACCTCTCAGTTTGTTTAACTATAGTGGAACATTCGTGCTGTGGTGTTTTTACAAGTGCTGTGTTTGTTAGATTTCCAATTCAGTAATGTGTTATTCAAAACAATACAATATTATATGTACAGTACTGTACTGCATTTCTGTATATTATACGTATGTATCTTAATGTTATTGTACCATACAATACTACATTACAGTAGAACTGTAGATATAACATTCGATACTGTACTGTGATTCATTCTTGTTTAGTAAACATGACTCTTATGCAAGTTAATTTGGAAAACTCAACATTTCTAAAACTCAACACCATCTCAGTCCACATTTTGTCGAGTTTCTGAGATTCTACTGTACTATAATATTTTTTGTTGCCACAACTTAAAAACAATAAACATAATAGTTTTATCAATAAATAATTTATTTCAATAAGCAATCAATAATACTAATAATAATACATAGCACCACCTCTTACTACCCGTTCGAGCTATACACTTAAGTACTAATTACACTAATGGGTTAAGAATTGGGAAGGTTGAATATAGAGGAAATGAACCTGCATTTGTTTGGAGGGAGAGTGGAAAACCATTTATAAAAAACCCTCCCCAGTTCACCCGAAATAAGTTATCAAAACACCAACTATCCAGTAATCCATATGGAAGTATTATTAGACTCCTTTGATAAAACTTTTTATTTATTATATTTTAAGGCTTATTCGGGCAGGAGGTTAACCCACACCTGTACATTTCCTTGGAAGTCAAGAGTGTTGGGTTGCCTTCCTACTGAGAATGGCATATATCTCATATAGCTTGCATCCTGTTGATGAGCGAGCACGGTGCGACCGATGGACCTTCCTGGCTGGTGAACATCGATATCAGCAAGTTTTTGTGGGAGAATAACACATGGTTGTTGAATATTGGAAGCCATGCTGAGTACATGTGGCGATATCTAGCACTTCGGACGAAATGACGATATAAAATGTGATCTTGTGGTTCACCACGCCGGAGAGTCGATTGTGGGTCTACCAAAAGGTTGCGAGACCGTTATTGTGCCTGCTCCCTCGTCATGGGAGATCTATCTGGTGACTCATGTAGTAGTTTAGCATCTGACTAGATTAATAAATATATCTTATTGGACTAACTCGCTAGTCTCATTCCCCACGAACCATCTATCCCAACCCCTACCGCTCGGAGTCCATCCTAACCATGTAAGTCCCTACGGTGCCACGATAGTGTAGTAGTAGGGTTGGCTACCGGGCACCCAGATAAAACCATTGACCTTACGCAGTTTTGTCAACAGCAGAGTAGGGATGTTACAATATAGTATTAGTAAGCAAATAGTAATTATTTCCAAATAAGCAGACATTAGTCAGTTTCAGTCAATGTTTGCAATATATAACTTTCTGCTAGCTGTCACCAACTCTCCGATGGTGGATGCGCTATAATAATGTTATCTATAAGTAACAACTACTCTTTTCAGAGTATGGCTGGTAGTAAAAATACTTTTTCTAACTACATTGTTAACTTATTTTCAATTTCACACTAATTTGTATTAAAAATCACCACTACATTAGCCACCCAGGAGTTATTAAATTCTTAAACAAAATTTTTTTGATGTTGTATTTTGGTGTCATTATTAACCATTTAGTGTGAATTTTTGAAAATGTATTAGTATAGATGATACCAGTTGTTACTCGCTAGTGATGGAACCCTCAAATTCTTAAATATATTAGAGATTCAAAAAATTAAATATTATATAAAGTAAGAGTATATATATTCGAAAATTTTGAATGGGTTTTTTTTCTTAGAATTCTAATGATGCTTATTGGTGATTCAGCCACATCATAATCACTGAACAAACGTTACAACTAGACCCTAGTTCTGATCATGTTTCTGAAACATTCTAGAGAATCCTGTTTTGATACCCAACGTAGGGGCTTAAAAATGTTATTTTTGTATTTTTTCATCCTTTAGAAATAATAGCTTCTATATAAATCCTTAGCACATTCATCTTTAGATGTGTTTTGAATCTATCATATTAAATAATGCTAATGACAGGAGACTGACTAATCCTGGCCTACTTTAAGAGAGTTCCAGACTTATTCAACCATAACCCATTGATATAAAATGACGATTCGTGAAACCCTTAATATATTATTACTACACGTGATACATCTTGTATCACTGAAGCAATTATTATTTTATACTTTCTACAGCTTTTCTAAAATGTGGTATTACAATATTTTAATGATTTATTTCTATTTTTTATTACAGCAATGTGTGGAGATGGTGCAAATGATTGTGGAGCATTGAAGGCTGCCCACGCTGGTATTTCCCTTTCTGATGCAGAGTCATCTGTTGCATCGCCTTTTACCTCGAAGAACCCAGACATTTCCTGTGTTCCGGAAGTTATACGCGAGGGAAGAGCTGCATTAGTTACCTCTTTTGGAATTTTTAAATACATGGCCGCATATAGCCTTACACAATTTGTTTCTGTTATGATTCTGTATTCCATTGATAACAACCTTTCAGATATAGAGTTCCTGTATATAGACCTTTTTGTTATCACTGTTTTTGCTTTTTTCTTTAGTCGCACAGAAGCATTTGATGGACATTTGGCCAATGCTCCTCCTATATTGTCTTTGATATCCTTGTCTCCTATTCTTTCCTTAGTATTACAAATCACTCTTGTTATACTATTGCAATATTTATCTTTTTACTGTGTACAACAAGCACCATGGTTTTATCCATTCAATTCTACAAGTGGAGAGGATGCTGAAAGTGTTGCTTGCTATGAAAATTATGCTCTCTTTAGTATATCAAGTATGCAATATATTATTTTGGCACTCGTCTTCTCTAAAGGTGCACCTTACCGTAAATCAATTTTCAGTAACTATGGTTTTTCAGTATCACTAATAGTCCTTTCAACTTTAACATTTTATTTAATATTGGCTCCTTACGATTGGATCCATGAACAGTTTGAACTGATAATACCACCTATGTCATTTCGTTTGCTTATGGCTGGATTTGGATTTTTAAATCTTGTTTTGGCAGCATTTATAGACTATTTTATTATAGATTATTTATTAGTAAAAAAACTCCGGTACAGATACCAAAATATTGAAAAATCTCGCCGAAAATTTCTTGCTTTAGAAAAAGATATGGCCGAAAATGTATCATGGCCTTCAATAAGTAAAGATCATGGCCCAGATCCAGCACCTGAAGTTTCATGGCATCCTCCTCGCAGCCCTGCAACTATTTCAGAAGTGCATGTAGAATCTGAATCCAAAAACTTTACAAGTGGCACATTACCTTTTATGTTTCCTACTACATCATCTGGAAGATATCATGAAAAATGTGATAATACAAATGAAGTTACTTTAAATCCTTCATCTTTGTTCATACCAGAAAAAAGAAGCCATAGTGATGCACAAATTAACTTTGATATTCAATCTGAATTGAACCATAATCTTTCATCAAATGAAATCACTCCAGCACTGCAAAAAGATGGTTAGATTAAATCGGGATTGTGATATTTCTTCAATATCAGTACCAAAGATAAAAACATCGAAATTTCTTTAAATGATTTGCTATTTATAATGGAATACATTGGTAGCTTAATGGCTTTAACCAGTGGTTCTCAGAGTTCTAAATCTCATGGTTTTTTTTTTTTGCACTGACTAGATCTAGATTCTAAACATTTGAATGGAAAGAATATGATAAAAATAATATTTGAAATATAAGTAAATAATTTTTATTTCTAAGCACTTAAAGAAAGTCAAATTTTATTGTAACATTTGGTTGTGTTAAAGTTAAAAAACTAAACTAAACATATCATGTATTTAAATACTATGTAGAGCTACTTTGTTAACATGATTTTTTTTTAATGTAAATCAATGAATATATATTATAATGCTCGTGATATTTAGTTTTTAGTCCTAAATTTGAAGAATGGTACTGCGTTTGTTTCTTAAAAATGTCAGTTATAAAGTTTTGTTTAATGTTAAGCACTATCATTTTCAAGTCTATTTCTACACCTAGGTGAGTTCTTTTGATAGTTTTGATTGAATAAAACTTGCTCCCAAAAATTAATAAGTTGACACTACTTAAAGAGATTTTTTTAGGATTATACTTAATGAGCTCCCAAGCTGGCCTTGGCCTTTTAATGTAAAATTTTACATTGTTTTCAATTTAGACACTATTAAAAAAGGCTTATATTCAAGATGTTTCCAGTATGTGGAGAAGTTATATGATAGTGTGGGTAGAAATAAACTCTAGAAAGATTCTCCTCCACTCTTCCAGTCAGTGTGCTGGAGTTCAGAGTCCCTATTTATAGCCTCTGGTTGTCAACAATTTTTTCCAATCTGGCATTTTACTTTATTTTATTAGGTGCTTTTGTTTGCTTGAGCCACCAGCTTGCTAAGCATGTTGTGACCTACACCTGAGTAGCAGGGGTGCTGCTTATAGATCTTTGTGTAAACCTTCTTTTAGTGGTAACTCTCCTTAACTGAGGCTACAGGTTCTGAAGATGACTTAGTTCATCATCAACTCTCACTCTCCCAGCCCACCAAACTAGGAGAAAACTGGCCAGGTGCTGTTCCAAGCTTATTGGTTTTGGCCCCAACCAGTATACTGTCTCTCATCTGCACCTGATCTGTTTTTCTTTGGAATTCAATCCAGAGAGACTGATGCTTGCATCGGTTACCTACAGGTGCTCGGGGTGGCCCTGCAGACTGGTATGTCTCCGTTTGACTACTTTCGTTATAAGTAGTACACAAGACTAGTCCAAAAGCCCACGTCATGGGCTCCAATCATGGTGCTGGCCTGAAAATGAGCTGGACTTCGTGGGGCAGTGCAGTTTAATCGCTGACGAGGGATGGCGTTGGCACAGTGATGGGGTCCAGTGGTTGGTGCTCTGGGCCTGCAGGCCCGGGCCTCTCCTTTAGTGTGGTGAGCCATTTTAGAGCTCCGGTGCTAACTTGGACAGTTATTAGTGCATGTGCTAGAACATGGGCCCCTCCACTCGTACGTACGAGTAGTGGGGAACTACTTTACCATGTGCAATGGGTGTAATCCCATTCTCCTACACACGGGAAAGAGTGGAGATCATAAGGTCGCTTCTGTGAGTGGAAGTAGACAGCTCCGAGTACCACCCTGGATAGCTGGTAGGCATGAGACCCCAGTGCCGGTCATATCAGTGTGTACTGGACGGGGAGGGGAGTTAATTCTCTCCTCCCGGATATTTGGCCTGATCCAGATCATCCCACCCTTCAGGGTGGGGGGTTGGAGCTTTTTAGGTACTAACCTAGAAACTGCCCTGGGCTATGACGTTCAGGGGTGCTGTACAATCCCGGCAGGCTGCAAGTGTGTTAGCACTTATTGGTATTAGTAACCCAACCTCCATTAGGTTACTTAGGCCCCGGTGTACCCCACTTGGTGGTAAGCAGATTGAGTAGGCAAGGCTAAGCTGAATCCACTAGATAGGCTCCTTGTATAGCACGTCACTACCCCGCTGGTATCCTACTTTGAGTGCCAGTGGTCTAAATTATTAGACTCGCACAGAACTAAGTCTCCATTGACAGGGAATTCTGAGATTGAATCTTCACCAAGTGCACTAAAGTTGATTTTTTTATTGTGATTTTCCCAGCATCATACATATTAATTTCCTCTTAATCACCATACCTATCCTTTAGATTAAGTTGTTAGTAACCCTTTGTTAAAACTACAAATTAGGAAATAGATAATAGTTCAAAAAACATGTCATGATGTGTGTTGCCATCAAGTCAAAAACAAGCAAAACTGTTAACTTTTTTAGTTATAAAAACTTCTAGCCTTTAAACCAATTATTTGATATCATTTTTAACTCCGTATTCTGAAAACTATAAGATCACATCACTTTTCAAAGTGTACATAAATAAATTGAAATATTTAATTTAAAAATGAATTTTGTGTACTCATACACACCCATAAATATATATTTAAAGGGTTTGAATATAATAACTCAAAATTTATTCAAAGCCTTGATAAAATAATCTTATTACTAATTTAATAAACTATCACCACACGCTGTTAACAAATTGGCTCACCTATAAAGATAGGGATTGAAGAAAATACAATAAACTTTTACAAGTTTCAGCGAGTTATAATATTACTTTATGAAGCTTAATAAATTATAAGTCATGTAAATGAAGAACGTGTTTTGTTATAGATTCATTATAGTAATTTTAATGTACATTAAATATATCAGAATATGAAGATGACAAGGAGATCAGAAATTTTGTTATTTAATAAGGTGACCAATTTTTTTACAGTGAAAAGGAGGACGAAAAAATTTAAGAAAAAAGTACAACGTGAATAAATGAAACATTTTATTTATTGAAACAAAAATACACTAATTATGCTTACATTCCTTTTAATTGTTTAATTAAACGAGTATTTTTCCATTGAATGAATATTTTTTGTCAATATAACATTTTCTAACAATATATTGGAAATTTCGGAGCAAGAAATATCCTTCATATTGAATTTTACGGTAAGTGCTGCAGCTAGAGTATCAACATTCATTCTTGATTTCTCACTTGTCCAAAAATCATTACCAATTGAAAAAACTCTTTCAACTGCTGCATTAGTTCCAGGGTAGCACAACGTAAATTCAACAAGAATAACTAAATTTTAATATGGAATGTGTTCATTTTTGAAATGGTTAAATATTTCCACCCATATTTTATCAATTTCAACATGTTGATTTTCCCATTGTTCTAATTTATCAGAATTTAAATATACATTCAGTCTTCTAATTTCTTCAAACAGATAATTGTCATTGATTTTAATATCAGGCATTTCTTTCGATAAAAACTCAACACAATTTTCAATATCTGCCCAATTTACTTGCAATGAAGTCAAAAAACACCATTGAAAACGGTTATTTCCTGTGATATTTGTTTCAGACCATTCTTCGACATATTGGAAACATGTTTGGTAAAAATTCTTCACTTCTTTGGTAAACTTTTTGTTATGCCCGGATTTGATTCCTCTAAGTTTGACAGTTTTCTTTTTATTATTAAAGGAATAAATTTTTCTTCAAATCGTAATTTATATTGAAGTACAAAATTGTTCAAAATAAGACTAATTTCTGTAGCTGAAATATGTTCACCTTCAATCACTTAAATCGTTTAGTGGAAAATAGATACCTTATTATGTACAAAATACATTAATATCTCCAATAACTCATGATTGAAAAAACATTCCAGAATTTTTGGACATTAGTCTATACTTAAAAAATATGAACGTAGAGGCTCAAATATTTGTAAAACACACTCTATAGCAGGTTTTAGAGCGAGCCATCTAACTTTTGAATATCCTAAAAGTTTATTGCATTCAACATTTGCGTCTTCACAAAATTGTTTTAAAGTAGCCACATGAACAGTAAAACGACTAAAATACAAATAAATTGTCATTACTTTTACATCAATTGGCATGGCATATGACGCTGTGTTGATTGCATTTGACAAAATATGTGCATTACAAACTATTCCTAGTATTTTCATTTGGAGTAAATCTTGTAATTTTACATAGATATTATCCACTCCTTTGCGTCTTCGCCCACCAAAATTTGTGTTTGTATTATCAGCTTTAACAACTTTAGATTTCAAATTGTTTTCCTTTATTACTCTGTATAGATGGTTTGACAAAATTTCAGCAGTTTCGCCCTCAATGGATTCTAAATTTAAAATTTTTACTTGAATGCCCTTGGTAACATTATAATACCTTACTATGATTGGATACAATTTGGTTTCATTATGATTTGATGCATCAGATAAAACTGTTACAAATGCTGCATTTTTCAAGTCTTCTGGAAGTATTTTATCACAGTAATTTTTAAATACTGATTTAATAAAAGCCTCACATTTTGTCCTGGCACATGAAAATTTAGCATTGTGAAAATTTTTCAATAATTTAGTTGTACAATTCATACTATGAAAACTTTGATTGTGAATTATGTTATGAAATGAAAATGTTCCCTCCATTACAGCTAACTGTTTTTCATCTTCAGAATAATTAGAAGTTTTAAAAAAATTTGTTACTTTACTACTGGAAGCTGATGCATTTAATTATTGCTTATGTTTGTTGGTGTTCAAGTGTTTCGTTATAGCTGCTCTGCCTCCAACTGCAATACAAAATTCTTCTCTCCAAATATTACAGAAAACAATGGTGTCTCTCTTTGATATGAGGAATGGATATTTCTTTTTCAATTGATCGTTGAAATGGCATTTTTTCTTTCTTGAGTTTTACATCCCTTAAATTAAATAAAAAATAAAATATAGAGCTACACAAACGATGCCAGTACATTATTAATAAATTAAATTAATAATTAAAACTAAAACTTTGACAACAAAAGCAATAAAACTTTGCTAACTCTATATTTAAATTATTTTACACTTTTGTTGAAAACAGGGTTGTATAAAATTGAATTAATGAATTAATAAAACGTGAATTGTACTTATCTGAGTATAATATTCACTGAGAAAGAAATAATTTCGTATTTCCGTTAGAAGTAAACACGAAGTATAATATAGAGATAAAGTAAACAAAGTGAAGTGTGCAATGGTGCGAGACACATGAAGTTCTCCTATACCCACCACGTCACATGACACGTAACAGTTCGATGTGGCATCTCTGAATACAGAGATTAACAGATTAGTTTTAAAATATCGAAAAGGACAGTTAGGAGGACGATTGCTCACCTTATATTTAAGCATATCTTTACCAATTGTTACAAAATTAAAATTCCATAGGCTAGTTTATTTAAAGATCTTTATATTAAATGTTTAATCATGTCTAGTCATTAATTTGATTAGAATTTAAAACTTTAAAAAGCAATTTTCTCTTTCCCAGCAGCCACAAATAGTTTTTTTTAAATAAGAATTTGATCAAAATTGATCTTTCCAATATGTTAAGAGTTTAATATTTTCTCTGAATCTAATCAATTTGTTTAAGTGTTTTTTAGAAGAAAATAAGTGCTGTAAAGATAAATATTTAGATACATTATATGATGGAAATTTTACAAAATTAAATATTATGAGTGTGTAGTGGGTTTCAAAAGTAGGGGAAAGGGGGGGGGGGGTTAGCTATTAATTTAACTAACCATCCTTGGTTAAATTTAAATTATTTTATTTAAAAGAAAAAAAACTAGCAAACCACCCATATTCCCCCACCTGATTAAAATTCTAGTTCATTTCTCTATTCTAAAACTTATCAAGTGAAATATAATTAAAATCTTTTACTATAACCAAACATCACAACCCTACTTGAATTCACTTATTTAAGTTATGGAAGCATAACTAAGCTTAGAACCACTGCTACTATTGCCCCTATCTTTGCATGGCCCATTAAGTTTTACTTACCAATACATGTTTAGGCAAATTTAATTTATCATAAAACTGTGGGAATGGGAAAGGGTGTAGAAAGTTAATTTTTCTAGGGAGTAAAGGGGGCCCACTAGAAAACTTAACTATATCTTTAGACAATAAAAGTTTTTATACGTATATACGAGCCCACCAAGGGGGTATTCATCAAATTCCTAGGGGATCTGGACACCTCAAACCCCCATTTCTATGTCCATGGGGATGGGCCTTGTCCTTCCTCGATTCCGCCCCCCCCCCTCCCCCTTATACACCAACCCCTAGCAGACACAAACTTGTGAAACAAATTGTACAACAACCTCCATGAGATAATTATATACATATTTATATTTTTGAGCTAAATTAGACAGGGTATAGTTGAAACATATCGTTGTTAAACTATAGACACTATCTATTTTATTTTCATATTTAATATATTACACCCATTTTACTTAAATTCACTATGCTGGCAGTTAATAAAACAATGTAAAAAATTGTTTCTGTTATTTTATTTAGTTTATCATAAGAATTGATTCATACTTGTGCATAAACAGCATATTTACAAATACAATGATTAAAGCTTCTTTTCTTATGTGTTAAAAATGAGTTTGACAGCTCAGTTGTTAGTGTGTCTGTCTACTGAACTAAGGATCCTGGGTTTGATTCCTGGCATGGCCGAAACATTTATTTTGAGTGAAATGTGGGTTAACCCTTTTACATTAATGAATTAACGGCCGGGAGCTAGATGTTGTGTCTGTTCTAGATTTAGGTTAGTTTATGAATCATGTGCTGAAATTATCAGTCTGTTCAGAAAGTTCATGTTAAATACTTCAAATAAATGAAAGAGAAAATGTTAAAAAATGAAAACATAGTTTATATATACAATCCTTGGTGTCTTGATGCAAATGTGTTTTAGATGCATAATTTTTTACATAAAGCTATATTAAATATAACTACAAATATAGTTCTTGGCAAAACTACATTGTCCAATATGTTGTCAAACATACCAATATTTAACTAAATCTAATATTTTGATACTTTAAATTTCTATTGAAGCTTATATATAGTATTACTCATATACATTGTACATTCTGTTATAATAAAATGTATGCCCCTTCAAAAATGATAAAGCACATGTATCGGAAACAAGCATGTGGAGGACATTTACAAATAGATGCCAGTTTAAGTTAAGCTGTCATATATCCTTAAGAGCATTTATGTTTTTTGTAAGGATTGAAAGTAAAGAGTGCTTATGTAAAGTATGATCAGGTCTATATTTCATGTAAACAGATTGTACACCTTCTCTGTGCAGGGTACTTTATAAATATAAATGTATTGTAACTATATTAATTACTACTAAATGTCACATTAAGTTCCATTTTAACATACTTGTGTCAAAAGTATTAGTAATGAATGTTGGTGACCTGGCGGTCTAGGAGTAAGGTGTTGTTGGACTTCTGTGCTGTGGTTCGGATCCCACGTTAAACTATAGGTCCTCCATTTCATCTCACAATCACCCTACCATTACACATTAGCGTAAGTGCTTATAACCCAAATGGGTAGTAAGACGTGGTGATAATAATAATAATAATAATAATAAAAAAAATTGTCCCATGTTATTTAACCTCTCAAGTAATAGGCACACACAGGTGGTTTTATTTAATTAATTTCATTATACATTAAATATATTATATTTTCAGTATTTTCATTTTGAATTTGAACTTTTACCACTAATGTTTTCAGAACTACAAACATGGCCCCTTTTTAAAAACTTTATCAAATAACAACATTGTTTTGGGAAAAGTAAGTCTATACTAAGAACCTATTATTTAATAGTAACATTAATTTGAATATGAAATTAAATGTATGTAAATGAATTGGGTTATTTAATTTTAATTCTTAATTTAAAGGAATCATTATGAAACATGTATTACTGCTTCTTGAATACAGTAAAAATTATTTATTTATTTGTTTATTGAAATTTAGGTGTATAGAACAAATTATTTATTTTGAACTCTAATCTAAATTAAGCATTCGGAAATATATTTATTTACAATTTGAACATTGCTTTAAATCTTTTAATTCATTTAATGATTGTAGGTGTATAGAACGACTTATTTAACGATAACACACATTAAATTAATCATTTAAAATTTTCTGGCCCTGGTTATAAACAGTTTATATAAAGTAATGAATGTGATAAAAATAATTACAGTTAATTTAAAAGGTTTTTGGTAATATTGAAAATTTACGTGGAAGTTTTATTCATAGTCACATGAAGCATATTAAGGTTGACAAAAGTAAAATTGTTGGTTATTAAAATAGTATGTAGACTAGGTATTATACGTTATTTAATATTGATATAAATACAGAACTTGATGTGGCACAAGCGATTTTGCTAAACAAGTTATATTTTACAAGAATATACACTTAAAGTTCCTTAGGCTTAATTACATACATTTGAACCTAATAATGTGGAAAAAAAATTGATGCTTTTAAATATCAATATGTAATTAAATATTTATATAGAATAAGATAAACTTACATGCGTTAAGATTAATTTACTGATAGAATGAGTTTTCATTATCTATGATAGGGCCTGAAAGTAGTATTATTTTATGATTTTTTTTCCCTTCACCATCATGTGATATGCTGATAAATAAATGGAAATTGAATCTTTATTGTTTTTGAATTTACTTTTTGTTTATTTTAAGCCTAAGTTGTTAACTGGTTGAAAAATAACATAATTTATTTTTTGTAAAAAACTTTAGATTTTAATAAAAATTATTTTGATAAACTTAAAATGGTTATCTTATTTTTTTATTTTAGATATTCTTCTCCTTAATAAGTTAAATTGTGGATTTTTTTGTAGGTTTACACAGTGAGTTTTGATGCTAGTGCACCCTCATCAATTCTAAATAAGATCATAAAGGAGAAGAGAGCATGTGAAATATATTATAACAAATATGAGGGGGACAAAGAGAGTCGGTGTTGACACACATGTTGACTGTGAGCTCTTATTACCTGAGGGATGTTATATAATTATTTAACACAAATAACCCCCCCAAATGGTGGTGGTTTGGTTTTCCGGAAAATTTAAGTCTAATTACTCTCTGCCCATCAGACCTAGGAAGCAGAAATTTTGCAGGCAGATAGCCTAAAAATGGTGCAAGAATACTTATTTACTGAAAATGCACATGCTGCCCCCC
>CABEEJ010004196.1:0-30830 GCA_901482245.1 Timema douglasi
TCAATAAATTAATTATACAAGTATCTTTCCATCCACGGTATTATTATTACAACTAAGTTCCTCGGGCAGACGGAGCACAGCACAAACTAAACAAAAGAAGCTTTTGTCGTCAACTCAAAAGTCACCCAAGCAGACAAAGCAGAAAAGTTCATATGCTTTTCGATACCGATACTTACTGTTATCGATAATTTTCTTTCGATACTAGTATGATATCGATACTTTTCTTCTGATACTTTTAATGAAAACATTATCGATACTTTTCTTTCGATACCACATTCCTAGTCTGGCTAGGTTTTCACATCCCAGAGCTATGACAACCTATCCAGTAAATTGTCGAGTCACGTGTTTCCGTGTAGCCTCATTCAACATCTTCTGTGAGGCTATGTCTTAAATATTCCTCCGCGATCTACCTATTGCTCAACTTTCAACTTTATAACATACACGTCTAAACATTCTGAAATATAATGAAACTGGTCGACCACGGTTGACTTTATACACTGGTAGAGAAGGCCATACATTTAAGCTTTCTAGCCGACATTATCGCGGATCTGATTGGCATGTGATGCACTTAAGACTCTTAAAAGCCCATTTCATGAACTGCTACTCGGAGTATTTATTAAACACAAGATAATGCTCGAACCAGAAAACGTATCAAAAAATACTTTTATATATCCTTAACTTTACAACAGAGAAACAAAAATATTTATATTATTTAAGTAGTGTTTTAATTTAAAAATAAGGTGATCTGTCAGTCTAGTGGTAAGGTGTCAGACTTCTGTGCTAGGGGTCCAGGGTTCAATCCTCGGTCCCAGCACATACTTATGTGAATGCCAAACCCTTCCTTCACCTCTGACAAGGCGTGTATTAATAATCACAACTTGTGAATGTGTGGAATGTCAGGCCTCCGCCGTGGTTCGAATCCCACGTTAAACTGTAGGTCCTCCATTTCATCTCACAATCACCCAACCATTACACATTTGCGTAAGTGCGTATAGCCCGAACGGGTAGTAATACGTGTTGTTAATAATAATAGTGATGATAATAATATTATTATTTAAATTAATTACTGTTTAATTTGTTTTATTTAAAATAACTTGAAACTAATTTACTCGCTTCGATTTAACTGTTTTCTAATTGAAAATACAAAAACGCTCCACGACACCCCGCCTGTTTCGAGGTGTATCACCTTTATAAGTTAGGGGTGAGATGGGCTTTTAGTGTGGAGATCTGTTGTTTTTAATTTAGAAAAACAATATTGTTTGCTACTTGAAGTAGCCTCCTCGGAATAAAAAGTCGCTTTAAATCTAGGCTTATAGCTTTTTAATACCATATTTTTACTTCCTCTCGACCCCTAAGAAAGAAAATTATTGTGAACGTAAAAAAAATATGAACTTAATATTTGATAAATTAAACTGAAAAATTGAATTTTGCAATGCCGTTCTCCGGGGTTCTATATTTTAGGGATTAAATATCTAACCCCTAAAATTAAGGGTAGTTTATTTAAGGGTGAAAGGATACAAAAATAGTTTTGATTAAAATCCGTTCGACAAGGAGTTTTACAAACTGTGTTCCACAGAACCCTTTGGCCACGCCATAGTAATTCCAGGCTTTGTGATGAAATTTTAAAATATATATAATATAAATATATAATTTTAAAATATTTCTTATCTATTTTTCTCAATATATAATCGCATCAGTAATCAGGATTCAAATCTGATTAAAGGACATTCGTCAAAGGCGTATCCAGAATATGTGATGTTTTCTGTTTGTTTTGTACTATATTTGTAAAAGGTCGTCATTGAATGTTCATAAGTGTAAAAAATGTTACGAGGGCTACATCATGGGGGGTTTTCTAGTGCGAGGGTTCATTTGGTCTACCAAATTTGGGATCCCCTGATTTAACATTACAAACTAAATGGCAATTCTCATATACCCGTGAAAATGACTGGGCACATTTTTCAATTTTGATCATATCTCTGTAACTCTTTGAGATACGAATATCTTGTCAGTGAAAAAATGCAGTATTAGAAATAAAAATCTTATTTTCAAATAAATATTTATATAACTAATAGTTTCCAAGCTACTAGCAAATATAATATATGTATATGGAGTTCGCTGATAATGGGAAATTGGTTGCTATTCCATTTTGATGGACAGAGATATTCAATGTTTCAGTAACAATATGGATTATTTAATTTATGTTCTTTAGTAGAATGTGATGTTCTTTTACCCATTAAGTGTCTGCAACCATGTATAGTATGTGTATTATTTTGTTTCACATATCTTAAGAGTTTTAAGTAAATTTCTCCATTTTTATGTAAAGGCATGAGACAGTCTTTGCGCTACACCGTACCATTTATTTCAGTAAAAAAAACTATTTTTCAAGTGCAGCAAGGAATAGCTATCAAATATATTTATTTTTAAATCTTCCACAATATTTGTTTAGTTCTATAAATAGCTATAACAGTTAATAATTTAAAAATTAAAAACCAATTCATTAATACCTTGAATTAATAATGTCAAAATTATTCATAAAACAATGAAAACATGAAATATGATCAAAAATACATATCACAGAACTATTAACAAATAATTCACTAGTTTTATGAAATATAGAATGTTTAAAATAACATAAAATTAAAGGTGTAATCTTAATATTTGTCTCATCTACACTAACATAAAATCAAAGTTTTTACTCGACTAATCTCAAAATATATAAACTGAGTTCTCAAGCAAGTGTAGAGGTAAAATATAGTTTGATCATCAAAATAAGAAGTTTATTTGATATTTAAATAACTTTCTTAATGTAATTTCATGTATTCGTTGGCCAGATGTCTGCAGTTGTCACTTCTGACCGATGGTATCCATTTAAACAGCTGCAAGATCGATATGGTGACATTTCGTCAATGCCGGCTATTTTACCTTGATTTAATTTATTTCTTCTAAGAATTTCCCTCTAAAGTGATATGGCAATAGTAGCACATTGTCACCATATTCAGAGATTGTTGGATATTTTCGTTTCAAGGAGAGTCAGAACGTGTCCGACGTTATTCCGTTGAAAGCTAACTGGGGAGTGGTATCATTGATCAGTTCCCAGAATTCCTGTCGAGCCCTTCAAGAGGGGGAGAGGGGGTTCCTTGGTCGAGGCAGCTGCCTGGTGATTGATAGGGTTGCAGACCCAGTCATACTTCTCTATTTTGGGAAGTTGGAGGTATTTATCAAACTTGATTCGGATCGTGTCTAAGTCCCACGTGGCCAACCACGTCTGCAAACGTTTCTTCCCGTGTTCAATGGCGGGATTAGCATGTCACACCGGTAGGAAATTAACGCTTTAAGCCAAAGTCAAGGACTAACTAGTGTAGAAAATATATCCCAATCTCTATTGTAATAATTCATGGAGATCGTCGAGACGTCAAAGTTCAGGCTTTGACCAGACATCTCTGAAATGTTCGGTTTTGGATCCCGAGTTATTTTAATTCTCATGTGTTACAAAATTAGGACGAGTATAAGTGAACCTAAGTTAATATTAAGTACAATCCGGGGTGCTAATAGCCCATTTTGGTTTTAAGCTCCAATGAAAATAATAGCTAGGTTAAGCACATTTATATGTATTAATTTAGTTCCTGAGCAACACAATTTAATAATGGGATATTAATAGTGTAGAATAGTTCTGTAGAACATTGACATAAATTTAGCGCTTAGCGGTGGAACACAGTACTATTCGAAGTTTTGTGTATTATTGTACTATATACAGAGCTTTGTGGCTCATGGTACTATAATTTAAACGAGTTTTGCTACACATTTGGGTTGTACACATGTATAATATGGTAATGTGGCATGTTTGGGAAAGGTTAAATTGATAGTAATGTACACGAATTTGCATAGAAGGAGGTTGGGAAATCATTTGGTAAAAACACCTTCAGTACACTAGGTTGATATTCGAACCCGGACCTCCCCGTTATCGGCAAACTAAACTAAATGAGCTTGGTAATTAGACCAAGTTCCCAGCGGTGATGCTTTTTATTGTACAATTTTGCTTTATAAAAAGGTTTATAAATTGATTTGTAATTTTTTTTTTATGGATAGACCTCTGTGATCTTGGGGTAAAGTGCTCTCCTCACGATCCAGATTTCGTGGAAATCATACAAATCCGTAGTATTACTACCTTCTTCGGAAAGGAAGGGAAGCCATCGGCCTCTTGTTGGCTGTGGCATGTAAAAGAACCATCAAAGGATTGATATTAGAGGCCTTTTTCGACCAAAAAAAAGTATGAACTTCCTCGCTCACTCGTAGAAATTCTGTACGCAAGGTAACGGGAACTATTGCACTTATTCATGACTTTCCGAGATTCTATTATGTTTTCTTCAAAATCAGGCGGGCGGCACTAACCAGCCGAAGGGCTCAATGCTTGTGTTGCTCTGGATAAATTAAGAAGCACATAAATCCAATATTTAGATTGAAAGCTCTAAAAAAAAGTACATAAAAATAATTAATTTACATTCATACATTTTTATATAACTTTTTTAGATAAAAATGCGTATATTGTAGGAGTTTAATTTCTTTTAAAGTGATAGCAAAGATTTAATCACTAATCATATTTGATAAATCAAAAGGTTGTTGCTCTTATCTAGTAAACTTCAATCTGAATGTAACTACAACATTAGCATTGTACATCCGGCTCCTCTTCATACAAAAGGGTCTTGTTAAACAGAAATATAAGATCATATTTTATATATTTCTATATATTACTCAGAAGGGCTTAGTCATACTTGATATATTATACTTGATTACAAATAAGAATCATAGTAATTTATATAGTCCCCTATACTGAAATAGATCCAGTCATAGTTAATACTAACTATTCTCTGGATACTTACATTCATTGCTGTTAACTTCTATGATCTGGGTCAGTTTTTGGTTTAAGCCATATATTTTTTACCACTACCGGCTTACTAGGCTGTCGTAGCTTCATACGCCTTATAATCTAACTTACAACTAAGACATACACAACATACAGTTCCCGGCCGCCTATTCATTATTGTGCAGGTTTTTTGTTTTTGTTTTTTTCTATGGAACATTTGACCGAGATGGATTTGGATGTCCTGACTCGGTCGCCTTATATGTAGACTATTAGCCGCTCTATTGGCACAGAGTATTACCCAGGATACATCACATGAGGTTGTCTACATGTCGTACCCGCGATGAGAGGATATGATGATAGTGATTATGAAGTTGTGGAGCCGGGGTGAGTCTTAACCTAACTTAAGTCTAATTAACCAAACACCAGTGACGATTGGGAATATTCCGCTAAAGGGAAAGATACCAAGGGTACCAGCCGGGAATCGAACCCATGACCCCTAGACTCGCAGCTAGGTGCACTGACCACTACACCACGGGCCGGTTACTGCAAAAGGAAGAAACCACGTTACACCAATGATAAATCGTTCGGCCATGCCGGGAATCGAACCTGGGACCCTTATCTCAGTAGACAGACATGCTATCGACTGATCTCAGGTGTCGGATCTTTCTCAGAATCAAATATTATTATTATTATTATTATTAGCACCACGTCTTACTACCCGTTCGGGTTATACGCACTTACGCAAATGTGTGATGGTAGGGTGATTGTGAGATGAAAATGGAGGACCTACAGTTTAACGCGGGATCCGAACCACGGTGGAGGCTTGGCATTCCCCACATTCACAACTTGTGATTAATACACGTCTTGTTAGAGGTAAAGGAAGGGTTTGGCATTCAGATAAATCTGTGCCAGGACCGAGGATTGAGCACCGGACTCCCAGCACAGAAGTCCGACACATTAGTTCTAGACCACCAGGTCACTTGAATCAAAAGAGATGATGTTCATATTGAAAAATGTAAACATGACACACAATCTTTAAGAGAAGTAATTAGCAAAATCTATAATGACAGACCTTCATTTATCCTTTGAGTATTTATAAATTTTTCGTATACCATCGCAAACAGACAACAACTGAGTTTACTAAAGTATAACAGGTTATTTGAAATATAATACATTTTTTATTATTATAGTTTGGCCACAATTTTGAGTCATTATGTCAAGAATAAGAAATTAAAGCGTGTATCTCTAAAGTGTTTCTGGAAAGTTGGTGTGCAGTTAACGCCTGGAAGAGACTAAATGAAACTTTCGCAAGTGTGTTCAAACAAACACAAACAGTAGTCAGGAAATTATAAATCAGGGTGGATGGGCGTGAAGCGCAAAGAAGTACCGTGAATAAGGGCAAGAGGGGCTGTGTTAAGCGTGGCGTGGGAAAAGAAGGGGGGGTGTTGAAAAGAGACGGTTGGTATGAAGGGGTAAGTTTCCATTGTGTTAGAAAAGGGACCAGGGGGACACATCCTCAGGGGGTTAAGGTTAGGGTATTATCACAGGAATACAATGGAACAATATTTGTGTTGTTCTCATTTACTTACTGTACCCCTCCATTCATTTGTGCGCCATTGTAAACTGGAACACTTACTTAATTTAGGTTGTATATTCAACCGGCAAAAAAAAAAAGTATTTTTTTTAAATTTAGTGATTACATTTGTTAAAGTAAACACACTTGAACTTGAACAGTTTCAGGATAAGTTCGTTTGTAATTATATTTATCATGGATTCCCTGAATGTGTGTGTTGATTACCAATATCTACAGGATGTCTCTTAATCAGCATCCACAGTAGATATTAAATTTTATTTTAAACTATATTTTAACTTACTTACAACCTAACATGTAGTTATTAAAACAATAATTATTATAAATATGCTTTGCGTTCAGTCAAGATATACTATATTGAATATTCTTTCACATTTAGCTACATTAAGTAATTTTAATTAGGCTACGTTATGCTAAGTCAAAAAAGTCAACTATTCTCTTTCTTTTTCTTCTTTTTTTTACTCTGCATCTTTCTACCGCTCACGTTGTACGTAAAATATATAATTTTATATTATTTACACTAATGTTGTAAGGATGAGCAGGTAACATTTCAGATAAACTATATCAACATTTGCGTGGAGGGAGAGTAGTAAATGATTGTTGGTAAGTTCCCCTCGGTACACACAGATGTTATTTGATACGACCTCTCCGTCTCTGACAAACCAAACAATGAGATTGTCATTTAGATCATGTGCTCACTATTGGGAGGGGATTCAATATAAGTTGGGCAGAGTTAAGTGAGTCATATATATATATATATATATATNAATCACTAATCTGGTTTCGGCTTTAGGCCGAGATAGACACACAAACAGACAGACAGAAAAGCGAAAAACACTATTTCAGTCTCTACCACTGAGTTATTCAGAGGTCGTCCCATGCTCTTAGTAGCCATTGATACCCACACGTCCATCATAGATTCTGCCTTAAAATATGAGTGAAGAATGACCCCGAGCACGTGAAAATCCCTGGATAGCTCAGTGGTAGAGCATTGGCACGCTAAGCCAAATGTCCCGGCTTCAATTTACATGTTCAGGTCTCATTTTTAAATGTATTAAAATATATTATTCAGGTACGGCAGATGTACATAATTATGCGAGCTAAGAACTTAATGCTTTATATATAAATTAAATAACTTTATTTAATTTATAAATAAATATGTCTTACCTCATATTTATCTACTCCTTACTCAAGCTTTAAGCTTTAGATGGTTTTCTAAAACGTTACATAATTATAATCTTTCACTCTCAAGCCTCGCCTTTGATGTGTACATACCGTGTATATCGTTGATTTCTTCCATCTGGGAGTAATCTTTGAAAGAAAACTTTTACAACCTGGATTTGTTGAATAGAACTATAAAAAAACCACTGTTATTCCTGCTTAGAAGTTCTTAACTTGAGTCAAAGCAAAACACTAGGATCTAAATATTCTACCAGAGTAACGTAGCACTAATAATAAATTAATACTAAACATATTACTTTTCAGACACACTAAGAAAATACTGTTTGTGTTTCACCCCGTTTTAGTACTCTTTCAAGTTATACGCATTCATTAATTACGACAATGGATTAAGGAGGGATAAGGTAGAATTTTAAAGGAAATATAGCCGAATTCACATGGTGGGAGATTTGGAAACTATTTAAGAATAAATACCCCCAATATATCCAAATAGGATTCTAACCCCGGTATCCCTGTAAACAGCAATACAATATAATACGAAATCAACGCGTTAGACCATGCAACCATTTATGTGAATAAAAGAATGATAACATGTACGAATATGTTTCCTTTAAAGTACGTACGAAAAAATTTCTGATCGCAAGAATTTTCGACATCGAATTGATATTCCTCTTCCTTCGGGACTTTTTCAACAACGACGACAAAGTTAGTAAAGTTTAGTTATAGTGTATTGAGAAATGCCCTCACTTATAGAAAGAACTCCACTTTCATACCTGGCTTATAACTTCTACTGAGTGCTTTGAAAGTACTTGAATCTCCACTCACCCTCTCTGTGGGTACGCGGAATAGAGTTCAAGCTCATGTAGCCTGGTTTGACTACAATTGGAGGGCAGGTTAGAATTCGAATCCATCTGGGTGTACTGAGGGTGTATTTTATTAAATGGCTTTACAGCCTCTCTTCATAAAAATGCTGATACATTATATCTCCCTAATCCCTACCATATTAATGTCGTTAACTGTGTTTAGTCCGGACGTGTAGTAGGACATGGTTGGGAATATCCACTTAAGTGGCCGAATGATCTAAGGCGTTACTCTTGAGCTAGACTGGCCTGCTGATGACGAGGAGATCAGGGTTCGAATACCAGTCGGGTCTACTGAGAGTGGTTTTCATATAATGGCCTCCCATTCTCCTTCCAAGCAAATGCGTGTAGATTACCTCTAAAATGCTTCCTTCCTTATCTTATTAGAGTAATTGTAATATATGCGTATAAAGTGAACCGGTATTAAGACGTGGTGATATATTTTTTTAAACACAATTTCGCTGAGATAAATTTAATGCATTATCTTCAAACTCACCCTACTTACTCTGTCCCCTTGAAATAGATGGCACAGGTATTAATGTTTTTCGTATCTAGGAAAATGAGTGTAGTATTTTTTATAATAATAATATTTTTAAATTATGTTAAGCTCTGTACATTTTTTTAGACTCTTAGTGAGCTTAAGTGTTTTGTATAATATAATTAGTAAATAAAAATAAAATTAATCACGAATAACAGTAGAACTTATTGAAACTAGAGAGAGATAATAGTAATATAATTTTAAAAGTCCACCTTCATAAACGTTACAAAATGTATGCGCCTGCGTAGTCTGAGGAAGCAATATGATAACCATCACTGTATGATGAATTGATTGTATAAAGTCACAGCGAAGTAGCAAAACAAGGGGCAACTCTTGTGCTTTCCTTGGTTGTGGTCAAGATTGATTAGGCGTTGCTCTACATATGATAACCAGATAACCAATCACCTCTGAGAGATTTATTTTAATCTAATTAGTTTGATATGTATTATTCATTTTGGGGGAGAATCAGGGGGTTGGAAAAAATTTACTATATTTGGCGTCTAGGACCTCTTTTTGTTCGTGTTTTGTTTTTTAGATATTTCAAGGGACACAGGTTATAAACACACCCTACAAACTAGCTTAATACATAATACACATAATAAACATCTGGCTTTAGCACCTAAATATGTTTTAATTGGATATAAGTACTTACCCAGTGTGGCTATAGTAAATATCGTGGTCAATATCTACATAAATAGAACCAGGGTCCCCAGGATTGATGGTAAACAACTATAGACAATCAATAGCATAAGATATAATTGCATAATATGTAAAATTATTTTAATTGTTACAATTATTAAGTACATCTTTTTTAGTATATATAAAATTGAAAACAAGCTCTTAGTCAAATGTTATTCACAGAAAGAATGAGGTAGGCAGAACAGCTAAGAACATAACCGATACAGTGGTGTTTTTTTTACGGTTAATATTGATTTTTAAAAAAGTACCATAATATTATTGACCAACCAAAGCAAGTTTGTTTTAATTTGAGCATTTTTTACTTCATATCTCGGTCTGTTTGTTCCGTGCTAGCCTACAAATGCGTGAATCAATTTGAACGAAATCTGAGAGAAATATTATTTGTACCTAAGTCAAATATGTATTTACAGTTTCTAAATTTGTATATCTGTTTTAATATGTTGGTCCCTCAAAAAGTTTTTTCGTTTAGTACCTTTTCTCAAATCATTTGAATGTATAACCAATCGTTCAAGAACCCACGCACCCTCTTTGAAATTATTTTTTTAAATGCTGACACAAATTGCGAGATTGACGTCTTAGACCACGCGAGCAACGCTTATTCTATAAGAATATAACATATTTTAAATATACATTATTAATTTGTTTTCTGTCTAGCTCAGAAACTAATGGTTCTACATTTTAAATACATATTTTTTATTTTTAAGAGTAACTTACTACAAATTTATCCGACACCTCAGCTCATTCGGTAGCGTGTGTGTCTACTGAGTTAAGATTTAATGTAGCACCACGTCTTACTACCCGTTCGGGTTGTACGTTAATGTACTAATTACGCTAATGGGCTAGGAATTGGTAAGATTAAATTTAGAGGAAATGAACCCGCATTTCATGGAGGGAGAATGGAAAAAAATTAGGAAATACCACCCAAGTTCACCCAACCTATATTCGATCCTCGATCTACCCATCCTTGGCAGTCTAACTCAAGACAAAATTAGTGCTTTAGCTAACTACGCTACCAAGGTGGGTACTGAGCTAAGAGTCCCAAGTTTGATTCCCGGGATGGCCGAAAAATCTATCTTTGGAGAAATGTGGAGTTATTTATTTATATCACAAAAAGTGAATCCTAATGTAGGGGAGTGTTAATAACTATTAAGTAAGATAGAAATAGGTGCACAACTTGGAACGAGCTAAAAAGTGACGTTACAAATGGCGTCCAAACAAGGGGCTAAATATGAACGTAACAATTGGCACCCAAACCTGGGGCCCATTATAGTAATGTAACAATTTACAATAAAATATATATTCATAATAGGTGCGCTAGGCTCAAATCCCGACTGAGTGTACATTTGTTTTTTTCTAAATGTTTTACCACTTCCCTTTCATGCAGATGTGTGTGAGTTTCTTCTCAATTCCACCTTCATCATCCGTAGCCCTTTTGTGTAAATAAAGAGATAGTAGTTTTAAAAAAAACCTAAGTTGACATATCCAGTGCTTGACCGAATAAAAATCACAAAGTAAGCTCCTTTCCATTTTACCAGAAAAACTGGGTTAGTAAGAAATTTAATATGGGTTCCCAAGTAAAACTATATAATCACGATTTTTTTATTTAACTTGTTTGTGGCCTCACACCATGGAGTTTTTTTTATTTCCCTGGTATTCATTCTCAACTCTTTATATGCACGGTAGCTATCTATACCGATTTTTAAATTGTATTATTTGCATACTTGTTAGATTACTTGATAGTTAGACTTACTTTTAAGCAATTCCTAATGGGTTAGTAAAAGGATTTTTAAATATTGCCAAATTAATATATGCTCAATAACTTATTAATTGTGTAGATCCAAGACGTATTGACTTAGACATTTTGAAGAAGTTTTAAAAAACTTATAAAGAAGTTATTTTAAAACAAATATTTAAATTGTGTTATTGGTGCGATACTATGAAATGTGGTGGATTGGCATCTCTATAATAAGATCATTTAAAAACAAACAAGTGCCTTAAAAAAAAAGTCTTGCAAATTATTTAGAAAATATTAGAGCCCAATTTAGCGAGATTGAATAATGTAGACCTAAAGGGACCGTACAAATTAGACCTAAGAAAAATAGATAGTTTAAGTTTACGGCAAATAATTATAAATTATCTGTCATATTAAATTAATTTTTCTCTCTTCATATACAAGCTGAATTAAGTACAAAACTGAAGTTTAAAACAGTATCCTGAACAATTTTTCAGGACAGTGTGTTCATATCTAGGTCGATACGCGTCGATCTAGAAGTGTGTACCCCACGTTTGGGGTCTACTTATGGTAGGCCTATTACTTATAAGCCTGTAAATTAAAGTATTTGTAAATACTACCGAAATTAATTAGCTATACGCCTAAAATTAAATAAAAATGTATGGGTAAATAATACTATACAATATTAGTAACATTGTATCATGATTTTTTACATGACCTTTGTTTCTATTGTTGGAGCAGAAGACCAGAAATGTTCCCCATAACCTATTTTAATAATTCAATCCAATGATTTGCAAGACGTTTGTTTAAGGAATAACTTAATAGAATTATTCTCCTTCAACCAAATTAACTTCCTCATGGTCTAAGAAATTTAAAATTACGTTTCACTAGAATTTTAGGCAGTTTTAAATACTTTTAAACCATTTGCGGCTCGCGTATAGGCACTGCGGGACTGCAGCACTCCCTATTTTCACTTGATATTATCGATAACATTTAATATAATTAGTCCTTTTTTCTTTAATTATTTCTTTATTTTTGTAGTACAATATATATTCCTTAAACCTAATGTCAGTACTTCAGTAGCCATCCCCCAGTTAATGAAAGATATACAAAAATATTTGTATGGAACCGTGCGCTTCACAGTGCCAGCGACCTGGTGTTTTACTGTTGTGCACATGCGCACATAGGAGGGGGTGGAGAGGAAGGCGGGACTGCCAGGTAGAGAGAGAGCACTGTTGCTCTCGCAGTGCCGGCTATTTCGTGATGGTGGAAGAATTTATTTTTTTTACTCAGCGTGTGTTGTGCTTAAAAATCGTGTACAATATTCTTGAATGTGATAAAGTGTAGACGAGTGTAGAATTAGATTATTATTCTGCTTCCAGATAATATATTTGATTCATTTATTTTTGGTTATTTTATTTAACAGAAAGACTAAAGGCGCTTGCAGTACTTTCAATGGAGAAAAATGTCCCCAATTGTCATCCAGAGATCAAGAAGAAAATTATTGAAATTTTTGCGCAAATTAAAACAAGAAGAATCGATTTCATTTTTAAATGAATAAATCAAGCTTGAACTGTAACAATTTAAGTTAATGTAAGTAAAAATGATTGGTTTTTTGTTAAAATTTTATCAAGTTCCTGAATAAATTTTCTTTTTGTACAGGTTTTTTTTTGGTACTCTCACACAATTTTAAAACAAAGGCTAGACATTTTCTGGACCAGCACCCCCACTAATTTTAGCTACGAGCCACCACTGCTCCAAACAAAATACAAAAATATTTAGTCTATGTGGTCAGCCATCTTGTTTACATTCGTATCTGAATGGACACTTCTCTCTTGTCGAGAACCAAACAACCTCTCATTTTAGTACACGGATCACTCACACCAACCTCTGTGTTGTTCAAGCATAGAAAAAAATTAATACCATTCGATTTATCACGTGATCTCCAAAGTCGCATGCAGAATATGCTCAAACATAAAGCCTCTGATTAGACAGTGCTATGCCAATGTTGGGAAAATACTATTTATTTTTTAAGTGTAAATCAGTTTTCTCAACAGCCTGTACCCCTCTCTAAACTTTGTATCGCAGGCATTGCAGGAACGAGAAGACGTCGTAGTTAATCCTTGCCTTAGAATTCCACAGTATCCCTACATGTTAACAAAATGCAAACCCCTTTCCTCTACCCCCTCTCTCCTGCCAACTCCTCCTCATCACTTTGATCTCGCGAGAAAGTTTCTACTTCTCGCAGTTACCGACCCCCACACTGCCACCACCACTACTGCTGTTCAACACCCCCACTCTCCCGACCCCCCGTTTCAACTCTTACTTAAGGGGTGGGGTTGAATTGAAGAGCTGTGATATCTTCAACAAGTTCATCATGTTATTAAACCCACATAATACAGGTCACAACTTTCCTCATTCTAATTACTGAAAGACTTGTATTCAGACTCCTCATACTTTTAGGCATTGTAGTAGCTTCTGTTTTCCTTTATCCCCCCACCCCACTGCCTTACCCATAACCCTTTTTTTTCTCACCTCTCTTTCACGCATGCTTTCTTGTTTGGTAATATACACTTATGAAGTAAGTGGGAAAGGTATAAATGGTGTCTTAATTTGGTAGTAGTTAGGGACGGAGATAAAAATATGTATAGTTATGATTAGAGCCCGGATATTTATGTTTTATCAACCTTCAGAATATGTGCATAAATATATTTAGCAAAATATGATATAACATTTAATAATGTAAAAATATCTAACATTGAATCGGTCAAAAGAATCGCTAAGGCTAGAAGTTGGGGCAGGAATGCAATCTGTGTGTGGAGGCTTGTCACGTGGAATTCTTGGGAAATTCAATTGTTTGACAGCCGATGCTATGTTTTTCTACTCCATTGTAGCCATCTCTTTGAAAATAAGTAAACGTCAAACCCCTCACGAATTTTTAAAACCAGTTTCCTAAAATTATTTTTTTCTGTCTGGGTTTAAATGTTTTATCTCTACATACTAGCCAGTATTAATATTAAGGGCCCCACACGCGGTCAGTTCGAGCTAATCAGTCCGAACTGCCGTGTGTATGCAAGGCAGGCCGACTGATCAGTCCGAACTGCCGTGTGTATGCAAGGCAGGCCGACTGATCAAGTCCGAACTGCCGTGTGCATGCAAGGCAGGCCGACTGATCAGTCCGAACTGCCGTGTGCATGCAAGGCAGGCCGACTGATCAGTCCGAACTGCCGTATGTATGTAAGGCAGACTGACTGATCAGTTCGAACTGACGGCCGGATGACTTTCAATCAAACCAGACTGTGGACTGACCATGTGCCCGTGGGAGGTCAGTCCAAACGATCAGTCCATCAGTCTGCTGCCGAGTGTTGTGGAGCAAATAACATTGTGTATTGGTCTCCTGTGTTAATTGATACCATTTTTTAGTGAGAATTGAAGTACTATATTACATTTTAATTGTTTAAATAATTTTATTTGTATTGTGCATTCGTGCTTGTGCCTGTCAGTGTCCAATGGCTGCCTGGTCTAAATAATTTAATTTGGAATCCATTGAGGCATGGCGAGAGCAAGAATGCTTGTGTAGTGTAAAAACTAAATATTATTAATATGAGAATATTATCCTCGCTTCAATAGCCAGTCCTTCACCCACAATTATCTTATTTTCCTTTCTCTCTTTTGTTTACACTTATTAAAAATAAGTACAATAATTAAAGCACACAATGCTTCATCCATATTAAAGTCTAAGAAACAAACAAAAAAACTCCAGCTCCAACCACGCTCGGGGCCCTTCACACTTTCACTCATAGGCCTAATACATATTTGCTCTTATCTGCTTTTTAAAAGACCGTTCTACACGCCGTATTATTGTGATAGACTTCAAATTACATTTGCTTTATTGATACGTGCTTCTTTTTTTTTATTATCAACACATATTTTGTTAGTTTTAAGTACAAACGTAGTTAATTTAGCTTTTTACAACCAACAACTTATATTTCAAGAAAGTATTATACGTCCACTTTCTAGCCTACTCTAGGAAGATAGTTGAAAATCGTAGATTCAAAATCGCAACAATAGTTTAAGTTGGCACTCTTCTCCACCTAGCGACCTAAGTCACTACACACATAAAAAGAAACCTTCTCGATCAGGCTTATTAGTTAGGGAAGTGAAGGGTGGGTATTCGAGATTGACGGCTGAAGAATCCCTATTTATAACAACCACCACTGAATTAAACAACTGAGATTTAATTATTATTTTATTATATCACGTGCACAAAGGAGGGCCCTGTTCGGTCGCTTCATTTTAGATAAACAAAATAAAAGACTACAGGCCAATGGCAACAGAAAGCGACAATAGTAAAACAAAATGCGCAAAGCAAATGAAAAGACACACAATACACAACGGGGGTGGGGCATGTTAGTCCTAATGGAATTCTTTCCTCTCCAACACAGATCAAGGTCATGAGCCGCACACTAAAAGTACCATCATTTGCCATTTATAGTTGTTTTGTATTGATATCTAAGCCAATATCTATTATTTTATAGTAAAAAAAGCCAAACGCATATTTTAATCAAATATTTTTTCATAGTTAAACATATGTAAAACACTCAACACTTCGATTTTAAGCAAACATAAAATCGTGTCTTAATTAATAGGTTATCACATATACATTTTAAAATACGTTTAACACTTTTTTATTAAAAAAATATTGTGATATCTGTAAAAACATGTTTATATTTATAAACATACATTGTTAGAGATCTTCCGCAGTACGTTCATTGTTATATAATCAATTTTAATACAATAATTGTTAAAGATTTAAGTATTTAATAGACAAACTTGATTTAATATGTAAAAATGGTATATAACTATGTTAATATTATTGAATTTCCTTAACTATATTTTTTTGGCCCCATAATTGGTTTTTACAAAGATCATAGTAGCGTCTAATCAAAAATTTCAAAATTCCAAAACATTTCAAAATTGCTATGAGAGGTATTAAGCCCACATTTGTGTCACATTTTAGTGAATAAAAATAAACTTTAATTATTGTGGGTTATTAGTTTATTAATAAATAGAAAGGTTACTATTTCTTTAACAATAATAATTGTCAACATATGATATGCCAATTATTAAAATAGGCTAGATGATTAATAAATATATAAAGTTCTTTTTATACTGTTTAAAGTACGTTTACCTTGGTATTCTCTTGGATATTCAAGATTAATTCATTATTGAAGTTGTTTACTCACGATTATAAAGTTATATAATTAGTGACGTAGGCTAATCCTCTCCAAGTTAACTTTGTTATACGGTGTTGTCGTCACTTTCAACGCGATTATGGGATAAGGTACGTAATAGTTTTGTGAAGTTTTTTTTAAAGTTTGATTTTGTTGGTAAGTGAAATTGTTTGAATTGGTGAGATCGTAGAATTTACTGATTATTCTCTTCGGTGAGCAAACGGTTTAAAGTAACAACCACGTCTAGTCTGGTTTACCGTAGACTGGGTGATTGAAGTTCGAATCGCGGCTGTGTTTAATTAGGGTGGTTTATCATAGGTGGTTTTCAACTCTCCCTTCATGAAAATGAAAGCAAATTTCTCTAATTTACACCTTACTCATCCCTAGAACAGTAATAACCGTCATCGTGTTATAGTGGTCATAACCACTGGCTGCCGACTTAAGAGGTCTTGGGTTCATTTCCCTTTTTCCCGAAAGGGGAATAACTCCCATGGTCACCAGGGTTTGGATAGTTAGGCTTAGGTTGAGATCATCGTTGGCTTTACTCCGTGTACATTCGGGCGTGCCCTGGGCCACGGCCCATTAGTACTGGCTAATCTTTCTGCTAACTAAGTTGAAGGTATATGTAGCCCAGACACACCATTATTATTATTATTATTATTATTACTATTAGTAGTAGTAGTAGTAGTAGTAGAAGTAGTAATAGTAGTGGTGGTAGTAGTAGTAGTAGTAGTAGAAGTAGTAATAGTAGTGGTGGTAGTAGTAGTAGTAGAGTAGTAGTGGTGGTGGTAGTAGTGGTAGCAGTGGTAGTGGTAGTGGTAATAGTAGTAGTAGTAGTAGTAGTGGTAGTGGTGGTAGTAGTAGTGGTAGTGGTAATAGTAGTAGTAGTAGTAGTAGTAGTGGTAGTAGTAGTAGTAGTAGTAGTAGTAGTGGTAATAGTAGTAGTAGTAGTAGTAGTAGTGGTAGTGGTAGTAGTAGTAGTGGTAGCAGTGGTAGTAGTAGTAGTAGTAGTAGTAGTAGTGGTAGTGGTAATAGTAGTAGTAGTAGTAGTAGTAGTGGTAGTGGTAGTGGTAGTAGTAGTAGTGGTAGCAGTGGTAGTAGTAGTAGTAGTGGTAGTAGTAGTAGTAGTAGTGGTAGTGGTAGTGGTAGTGGTAGTGGTAGTGGTAGTGGTAGTAGTAGTGGTAGTGGTAGTAGTAGTAGTAGTAGTAGTAGTAGTAGTAGTAGTAGTGGTAGTAGTAGTAGTGGTAGCAGTGGTAGTAGTAGTAGTAGAGTAGTAGTAGTAGTGGTAGTAGTAGTAGTAGTGGTAGCAGTGGTAGTGGTAGCAGTGGTAGTGGTAGTAGTAGTGGTAGTAGTGGTAGCAGTGGTAGTGGTAGCAGTGGTAGTGGTAGCAGTGGTAGTGGTAGTAGTAGTGGTAGTAGTGGTAGCAGTGGTAGTGGTAGTGGTAATAGTAGTATTGTTACCACCATTGTAATGCGAATATTCAGGTAGCCCAGATGAAAAGTAAAATGTCTCACAAATAAATGTTACTTATCAAAAGTTGTGGATTATTTGTGATAAACATCTGGATGTCCACCCGGGCTATCTGGAACGTACACTTCATTTATCATGAAAGCTAAGATCTTTTAGGAGGTTGGTTTAAAACTATGCCATAGTGAAACCATACAAGGCAAGTTTTATTGCTATCTATAAGGGTAAACGAAGATGAAATTAATTTAAAGGCGGGAGATTTTAAGTGCGAATTTTATGGAAATGCATCAGCTTTCGTTTAGAAGGAGAGCTGTAAATCCACTAGGAGAATAAAAACATGGGATAACAGCCTCAGTGTACCCTTTCAGGATTATAAATAACCTCTCATTTCTTGTGTCAAGAGCTTAGAATGGCATTCAATCTCGTTGGCACCGAACCAATTCCTCCAGCAATTAAATGAAAAATTGATGTATATATAGATTAAAACATGTAAAATCTTCATTTAGTTCTTTATTTTGTAGTTTTTGTGAGAACTCATTTTTATGTGAATTTTTTTCACATTATAAACCCTAATAATTATTCTTTACGTTATTTCGCTTTAGTGTTGTAAGGTAATTTCAATTATTTTTTTTAAATAGAAAAAATTTATTTATTATATTATATTATGTTGTTTTAACTTTTTGAAAATATTAATTTTAACTTTAAATTACTCATTACATTCAAGAGAAACGTCTCGAGTATTAATTTAAATCTTAAAAAGGTAAATAAGAGAATGATATTTAAATACAAAATCATCGTTTAAAAATCTTCAATAGCAATCAAAGCTTTACAAATTTCAACAGTGCTTGTATTGCAAACTATTCCAGTAGTACTTAAATCAAGAATTTAAAACATAGTTTCATACAAAGTAATACACGCACTGTTGATCTCGCAGTTTAAAGCTTAAGACTCGTGATAGTTCTGGTTGCTAGTGGCACGGAGGTCAAGACCTCGTGCACTGAGATGCGGGTAGTTTTCCCATACTCTTTCCACTCTAATAAGAATGCATTTGCAGAAAGTTACCCTATACATCTCTATTCCTTAGGATAAAACGTTAATAGCCCATGTGTTGTATGTAATTTAAATTGTATTGTTAAGACAATTTAAGTTAATACAAATAATTTTACTTGTGATAAGAGTTTCAATATTTCGAATCGTTAACGTAAGTTTAATTGAGTGTGTCTTACTTATAATAGCCTAGGCTTATTTCATTTAAATCGATGATGACCTTTTGAATCTCAACCCTCCCTTCCCGACCACAAACCAGCAAGCCGCCACTTAGAAATTTAATTAACAAATTTTCAAAAACATGAAATTCCCTTGCTTTGTTCTGTATACAAATATTTTATAAAGCAGATTTAAAAATAATATTCCTCCAGCTCTTTGGTGTTTTTGTTGTATAGATATGAAAAGAGAAATATTACGGTTTGAAAGAATTCTTGATGAGGGTATTCATCAATTATGCTTTCATTCTATATTGAAATATATGTATTTTTAGCTTTTGATTGGGATTGCTAAAATCTCAGATCATTTCATAGAGTGTTTTTGCTTTTCTCTGATTTATTATATTAAGTGGTGTTCAGGTTTTCACTCTGTTGAAAACCATAGTTATTTTTAGTACTATTCATGTAAATGTACATATTTAATAAATATAAAATTATACAAACCTATAAATATACACTAGTATATAACCGCCTCTGTCGTCTAATGGTCAGAGTTCCTGGCTACAGATCCAGTGGTCCCGGGATCGAATCCCGATGCATCCGAAATTTATTTGTGAAGCAGTGGGTCAAGAAAGAAGTCAAACTCAGTACCGGTAGTACAAATGAGGAGCTACTTAAATAAATAAGTAGCAACCCCAATTTATAAAACTGAGATTAATGAGCGGAGGGATCGTTGTTTGATCACATGATACCCTCTATCCTCAAATGTTTGCACTAACGGTGGCGGACGCTCGGTAGGTATAGATTTCTTGCAAGATCACACGATGTAGTTTATATATATATATATATATATATAATAAAATCAGTCAGATTTCCACATGAACAACCATATCTCGTAGTTTAAAAATTTAATAAATCTACTTTAAAGAATTCATGAACCATGTCATGAGTTATGAACACTCAATATTTTGAGTACACTGCATTTATTTTTATGTTGTTTATAAGGTTCCTTATAATATGGTCATACGAATGTATAGCAGCTAATTTGCGAAACCCGAACTACTAATATCCAACCATATTAGCCTGTCCCCTACCGATTCAAATGCTGCCTAGTTCGAATTTAAGCTAGGGCAGTAGCTAGCTATACGTTTTATCTCGACAATTATTAATGTAGTAAACGACAACTACAAAACTAAAATACTTTAATTATATTACGTCCGTATGTGTAAGTTTGAATAGTTAATTTTAATCTCTGATTCTTTTTGTTTCCATAAGTCTTAATACCCTTCCGGGTGATCCGCCTTTATTTACACTATTGAGTTAAGAATATAAAAGCATTTGCGTTGAGGGAGAGTAATAAAATGTTTAGGTAGAATGTAGAATAGCTGTAATTGTATTTTCGTGGAGGGAGAGTAATAAAATGTTTAGGTAAGAATGTAGAATAGCTGTAATTGTATTTTCGTGGAGGGAGAGTAATAAAATGTTTAGGTAGAATGTAGAATAGCTGTAATTGTATTTTCGTGGAGGGAGAGTAATAAAATATTTAGGTAGAATGTAGAATAGCTGTAATTGTATTTTCGTGGAGGGAGAGTAATAAAATGTTTAGGTAGAATGTAGAATAACTGTAATTGCATTTTCATGTAGGGAGAGTAATAAAATTTTTAGGTAGAACCTATCAAATCACACCTAATCAGGATTCGAATCCCGGTCTCCCCATCACCGCCAAACCAGAATAGATGATCTTGACCATGAATGTACATGCCCACCGGCGTGGATAGGTGAGAAATAAACGAATTTAACAATATGATTCCTCTAATTAGGTGTGCGCTTTGTTATATTATTATTATTTGAGGTATTTTACGTGTTCTTTGAGAACCGACTGATTTTATCAGCACACGACTTATAAACTAGCTCAAATCGAGAACAGACACAACAGCCAGCCCTAGGTCGTTAATTCATCAGTTTGAAAGGGGAAATCCATATCTAACTAACAATAATGGTTTGGCCATGCCAGGAACCGAACCCAGTACCAGTAGGGATTAGAATATTGTGGCATTCTTGATAGGGTTTTCGTATTTTATTTTTCACATTTAAAAACAATTCTACTCAAAGCTGAATATATTAGAGTAGCATAGCATACAATAAACAGTGTTTTAATTTTTTAATTATATAAAATAAAATCATTTTTACTTTATCCTTTATTGAATTAATTAAAAGATATAAATAATGAAAAACTTAATAAAATGCAAACACAATTATCATAATATCCTCAAGATTTGGCAGTCTAATTCTTGATTTAGATTGTATTGTTGCTAAAACTGAGAGGGATTACTCACTAAAATATGAAGATAAGACGTGGGGAAAGTAGGTCTGTTGCTTTTCAAACTAGTTTAGAGTAATCCTCCACTATTCCAAGCCAAAATAAAGCCAATTATGGCTCACTATTCTTGTCAAATTTAACTTTTATAATGTGGTTGTGTTTGGCATCGGGGGCCGTGGCACGTGCATTTCAAAGAAACACTAAGGGACAAAACTTTATCTATTTCTTTAATTCCATTACCCCGTGCTTAAATGTTGTATTTATCTTTTCTTAATTTATCTACCCTCAAAATCTCACGTCAACCCTAAGCGCCACGGCAGACCGGTTGAGAATCCATGCACTGATTTTTAGAAATAATATTTTTATCTATATAATATTGAGTCTGAAAAACATACTAACCCATATTTGGAAGAGATGTTGTCCCTTTTTTGCTCTCTGCCACTGCTTTATTTAGCTTACTTTTCAAACTGTATTAAAATGTGGAACTCATCTGTATACTTTACTTAATATAAGTTATTTATAATTACAAGATAGAAGTTATTTATAATTTACAAGATAAAAGTTATTTATACTTTACAAGATAGAAGTTATTTATTTCCTTTGGTTTTTCATATGAAGCGCTGGAAGAAGTATGTTGACAAGGTGATGGGTATACGACTGGTGAATGTTTTGGAAACTCTGGTCTAGGATGTATTAGTAATGCAAACAGTGTAATGAAATGTATGACTCCAATGTTACTCCAAATGTTATACTGTTTTTTAAAATAGGGATTTTATTTTTGTAAAAATTGTTCCTTTTTATTTTTATGTTTACCACCACGAAATACTACACCTCTCTCATATTTAATTATCATCATATTTCTAAATATTATGCAACTGATCCTTTTAATAAAAATTAAATTAAATTAATTCCAGCCTCCAACTAAGTTGATCAGCCAAGTATGATTTTGACTGGCTGGATATTGTATGGTGATGAACACTTTTTTTTAAAAAAATCCATCAGTTGTATCGTGATTAGTTGCCAGTATATTTTTTTGCTGAAAATATTTCAAATAAAACTAGAAAACATACCCATATATCCATGAAATATTATTAATTTTGTTAATCCTACCTCTAAAGCTATGTGCATAAATCGACACCATAAAGTGGAATATTTAACCTATTGTGAAAAATAGAGTGGGAAAATGAGGAAAATCACAGTACTCACATTTTTCAGGAAATATCTCAAACCAAACAGAAACCACAGCAAATGATTTTTTCAAGATCAATTAAAATAATATAGAGATTTATTTTAACCATCATCTAAAGTGAATTATAAGGGTCTTACTATCATCCAACAGATGACAGCGATGACTAAATTTGTGTTAAATTTGAACTTCTACCCTTTTACACCCGTGCTCTTAATACTTAATTTAAAAACATATCTTTTTGTAGAATTAGTTTTTTTAATAACCGCCTATTATGTGGAAACATTCACCATATTTTGCAAATACCTTTTCAAAATCAATAAAACCATTTTAGTTCAAATAAGTTGATTGATTCGCCTAAAACATGCCTACGGGCGTAATTAGCTAACATGCTAGTTTTTTGTTGAGCTAGACTGCAGAGGTCGGCTAGATATAGGTTCAAATCTCGCTCGGGTTTTTCCTAAATGATTTTCCCTCTCCTACCATGTGAATGCGGGTTCACTTCCTCTATATTCAACCTTAACTATTCCTAACCCATTAGTGTGATTAGCAGTTATGCATATAACCCGAAAGGGTAGTAAGGCTTGGTGCTAAATAAATTAAATAAATAAAGATTCGCCTAAACTCGCCAACTCGTTTATTGGTTAGGGGGAGGCTGGGGTTCAAATCCCTGCCAAATTTACTGAAGGTGTATTTTCTATAAATTTTATCCCACTCTCTCCTCACATAAATGTAAGTACATTTACTCTACATTCCACCTTCCTATAGCCTACCCCATTATTGTAATTAAATGCGTCCTGCCCGAAAGATTAGTAAAAAGCAGTGCAATAAAAATTCGGCAAATTATCGATTAGCGAGATGGTTGTTAGATTCATTAGGTTACGCCCATCACTAGGTCCGGACTAAAGGTTCTCACTACAGCCACACATTAAACTATAGCATATAACCTGTTCACGATAAGTTCAACAACTCTAAAAATTACTTTAATCAGCTGTGTATATGCTCGGGACTAAAATTTTAAACACGAACTTTGTTTACATGGTGAAAAAGATCAATTTACGCATAACGCTCCAAATTCACGTGGCCAGCACCGTGGGTGATTTCATTTTTTAGAAAAATATAATTTTGTTTGTTTTTATACAATATTTAAGTAGCTTACTGGTAGTATTGACACAATAACGTACTAATAAAGTTTAAAAAAATTCGTATCAACATAAGTTATGACTCAAATAGAGAGAAAGAGGAAAATTTATGCTATAGCCTACACAAATTATTGTAAAAATATACTTAATTATTCCAAAAAAGGTAATTAATGTATGTTATTGAAATAGACATAGAAAAAATTTAGCTCAAAAGAAAAGTATGAGTAAAAAAGTAAGCCCGTTTTATCCGTCCCCGAGTTAGTGCAGTTGCCTTAAGAAAGTTGGAAGAAAATAGCTATTATCTACTTACGATAACTTCAACGTTCTTCGAAAGATAAGAAAGAAAATAAATCAACCAAGATAATTAGCTTTACTTAATTTTTAATAGATACTGTTACTAATAGTATAATTTATCTCTGTAAAGAATAAATAGTAAAATGTAATCAGCGTTTGTAGATTATTTTAAATCACATCTTACTACCCGGCTGGGCTTTATGCATATTTACACTAATGGTGCCGTTATTAAGAAGGTAGAATTTATAGGAAACGTAGGAGAGTGAAAAATAATATATTTGAAGACGAAACTCACAACACCCAGCTGGGATTCGAACTTGTATCTATTCATCACCGGAAAACTATACCAGAAGAAGTTGACGCCTTAGTCCACGTGCTCATCTATACATGTGATGTCTGTTTTTACAATGCCAGGCTTTATTCAAAAAGAACGAGCTTACTGTTAATATACTATACCAACCTTTCTAACAACAATCGATACGCGCCATCTTGATATGTCTCCATTCGACAACGAAGATCTCAGATGAAATCTGAAACAAATTAGGGACGTAGTCTCGTAAATAGGACGTGATCACTGAATAGTTATCTTCACCCCACCCTATGAACCAAGAAACACATTTCATTTCGATTTGTCGTCATTGCAGAAACTCAGCAAGTCCGGACTATGGACGGCACCACTTCCCACGTGGATCCAATAAAATAATAATAAAAAATAGACTCGTACCAGATAAATTGAATGGGGGATGATCTGCGGGTTTCTTACAAAAGAAAATCCAGAGAAGAAAGAATGGAGAGAGAGCGAGAGAGAAAAAATAAAAATAGACAGTTGAGAAATAAGTGTCCAAGTTTCATGCCTGGAGTCATTCTCGATCGATCACATTGATTTTCCATGAGCATTGGTTTGCTGAGGGTTGGGGGTGGTTTATTGGGAAATCGGTATGGGGAGAGTAACAGGGTTTTATTCCACCAATACATCAAAACACAATTAAGGCCATAGAGTCTTTTTCCACAACATACAATTAAAATAGCTAGGAAAATATTTTTGATTGGAAATCTATTTTTTTTTATATATATATTGGTTTGATAACGTTCACTGGTTTAAGGAGTATAATATATTTTTTTAAATTAACGTGTTTATCATAAGGATTATTAATGGCTTAATCTATGATATAGCTATCTTAAAGACAGCTTAAAGGAAACACACCCGTATTAGCGTGGAGAGATGATTATAAAAGCACAGTTATGAATCACAAGGGAAAAACCACCCTCAGTGCACCCGGACGGGATTCGTAACTCAACATACCATTTCTGTCAAAAGTGACCAAGTGCAATGTGAGTCTAACATTTAGACCACTCAGCCACCAGTGCGGCAAAGTTCAAAATTAAAATAATGTCCTAAACTAAAAATTAGATTTTGAGCCAAAAGTGTTATATTTCAAAAAATATAATTAACTTAAGTAAGTACTTATAAATAACACTGAGACATCGGTGGGCACACGTATTAAATGGCAGTCTTATATCTGGTTTTCTGATAACAGGCAGGTCAGGGTTCAATACCTTGTTGACGTACTAAGATTGGTTTATCTTCAATTGTTTTCAACTCCCCATATATGCATATGAGGATTCATCTCCTCTAAATTATGCCTTCATACTTGCTCACTATTAAAATATCAAGCTCGGACGGGTAAAACAACAACATTAGGCCTAGTTCTACCATATTTTTGTAAAAGTTGTCTGTTTCATCTTACCCATGCGCAAAATAAATCAAATGTTGCCAAGATATTTTGAATGCTCCATGTTGGATGAAGAAGAAAAAATGACTAAGTCATAATCTTTAGGGATAGCAAAACTGGATTTTTTTAACGATATATACGGCCATTTTGTAACGCTTTCACCTTTATTCATCCACCTGAAACTTTTAATGTAATCATAATTTAAACTTTGAGAAACTTTGTCAATAACAGTTTTACTGGCAAAAAAACAACAACAAATATATATTTTGTGTATAACAATATTATAACAATGCCCCTAATTGTATAAACTATACCATTTATATGATCAATTTGTCGAAAGATACATCTGTACAACTATATATTTTAATATAACAAATTAAAACCAAGCATCCTTCATTAAGGTGGGTTTTATGATGACTAACTAGAATATTAAATTATTTATTTATTTAAGTCTTCTCAATAAACCTCGTTTTCTTCGTCATTGGCAGTCTAGTCCACTGTAAAATTAGCGCGTTAGAACACGTGGCCACCGAAGTGGGTGCAAGTTTATCTCTGATATTTACTCAGCCAAATGGTACAGTTAGTTAGTTGTCAGACACCTTAGATCAGTCGTTAATTCATATTCTAAGTATGGCCGATCATAGGTGGGGCCAAAATTATATTAATGGGAAAGTTGGAAATGCTCACGCTCATTTTATGAATCAACGTCCTGGTTTTTGAGTGTGTCATATTGTAGTTATAATACTTACACTCAGTAAATTGTCAAATTATTAAATATGTATGCATTTCATTTCCTTAAGGCAAAGTCTCGCCATAATTAAACTAAATTTTTGTTAATATGCAAAATAATTTTTATTTCACAAATTACTGTTAAAAAGTTTTAAGTTTTACTGTGGAGACAAATATAAAATCAAATTTATAGATTGAAATTTAATAAAATTAACAAAAGTTCGTATGAAGGAACGACTAGAAACCCCCTTCCCCTTGTGAAAACAATAACAGTTCCCCTGGTTGAACTCACTGTCAACGATGACCAGGTGCAAACTAAGCACTCGCATCCACTCGCTTACGTGGTCCAATTTGTTAAGGCGTCACTCTCACAATAGGCTATAATGCCAATGATGAGGATATCGGGACTCGAACCCCTTTTGGGTGTACTGAAGGTGTTTTCCCCTAAATGGGCTTACACTCTCCCTTCAAGCAAACGTAGGTACACTTCCTCATTCCTAACACATTGGTTTAATCAGTACATGATTCGTACATCCCTAAAGGTAGTAAGACGCAGTGATAAAAAATTATTCAACGAGAGTTTAACGCCCTATACCACTCAGCCATCGGTGCAAGTGACTGAGAGGAAGGACATGTTAAAGGGCTAAATAAGCTACTTAACATGGAATATATTTTAGGAGTATTTGATAAAGTGCCCATCGAAAATAATAGGACATTTTTCTATGTGACCAGACTAGGATTAGAACACGGGATCTTGGGAGTGATCTATGGAGGAATACTTACTTACCTGAGTGGGTTTCGCACCAAGAGGAGATGTAGAAACTTTTACCAAATTGGGATTCAAACTAAAGTCTCTTAGAGGTGAATTAGCAATGCATATACGCACAATCTTAGATATATTGCCCACACACATAATTAGGATAACTTGTAATAAACACAGGAAAAGAATATCTATAAATTAATAACTGAATTCAAGTATTTGGTTATACTTTATATCACCCACAGGGATAATCAGAGTGAATAAAACGTAGGACTTCCTTTTTTTCTTTCCTGGTGACGGAGAGGTAGGGTTAAAATCCCGGTCGGTCATACTGAATTGCTTTCCCTGAATTATTTCCCACTATTTTTCCACGAGAAATTTCAAAAACATTTCCTCATTTGCGTAAACATATGAACAGTCCGAACGGGTAGTAAGAAGCAGTTCACGAAAAAATAAAAATAAATTTTGTTTTAAAGTGTCGCACACAAACAGTATTTGTTATGTATCACAATATGTCAGCATGCCTTTCCGTCTTGTAAGCGATTACAAAGCCGTCGATGTATATTATTAGTGATATAATGTCACTTGTTTGCGACGCCAGTGACGCGTCATTTCTCTTGTCTGTAACCACCATAATTCACGATGGAATTAAGGGAATGTCAAGTAACGTTCCGGAGGCAGTGATTAATTTTACTTTGTAAATGAAACTTGGTAGATACACCAAACACCGTTTCACTCGCTCGCTGGAGTTAAGATGATTTTGGGTGGTATGCAAGAACGAAGCTGAGCGTGACAAGGTGGAATCCAATCGAAGGTGAGTTGATTGCAATCTACTTTGCTGAAACTCATCACACCTTCTACTCCATTTCGCCTTCTGTTTAGCTCAACCTCGTTCTTGCGTGTGTGTCTTAGTTTTGATGTGATATGTAATAAGAAAACAACAATGTCAGTCAACTCCGGGTGACCCGGTGGTCTAGGGGTGAGGTGTCAGACCTCTGTACGGGGAGTCCGGGGTTCAATCCTCAGTTCCGGCACAGATTTATCTGTTTGCCAAGCCCTTCCCTCATCTCCGACAAGACGTGTATTAATCACAACTTGTGAATGTGTGGAATGCCAGACCTGCACCATGGTTCGGATCCCACGTTAAACTGTAGGTCCTTCATTTTATCTCACACTCACCCTACTATTACAAATTAGCGTAAATGCGTATAACCGGAACGGGAAGTAATACGCGGTGCTAATAGTAATAATAATAAGTTAACTCTGAAAGGGTGGACATATGGATAAGGAATCAGTCACATATTGTAGAGGCTCGATTTCCTTTTGAGTGTACTTTGTGTGTTTTATTTTCCTAAACTGTTTATTAAATTTCTTCCACGCAAACCTGGGTACAGTTCCTTTAATCATACTCCTTCCATACAATTAGTGTAAATATTCTGATTGCCCGAACGTAACTTAAAATACAGTCCACCAATAATGTGTTAAATTCAGCTTCATTTCTTTTTTTTTTCAAAACTGTGAAATATATTTTATTCGTTAGTTCTAGTTTCAACAAAAACTATCAGTAGCTTAAAATATTTAGTTCAAAATAGCAGAGCTTGTAGACTAGTTTAATTAAATTGCGCTACTACCCTCATAAGAAAAGTTTAGAAATCTATCTTAGTTCAGCTGCTTGGTATTGAACCCTGACCTTTTATGTTTGAGTTGGAGTTAATAAGAAAATTAAGTTTAAATTAATTCGTTTATTTTTTCCCTCGTCTAAGTACCCATTAGAGTTGTACAAATAATTTTATAAAAATATCGTTAGTGGGTTAGGGATGAGTTAGGTAGAGTTTAGAAGAAATATAACTCTGGTTGCACTAAAGATGAGTGGGAAACTATTTAAGATAAAACACCTTTAATAAACCCAGCCAGGACTCGAACTCCTACTTTTCAATCCCATCAAATCATGTTGGATAAGCTTGATATTTTTAATCTCGTGCATATTAGAGTGAGTTTTTAAAAACATAATTTAACTAAAGAACACTTATTGACAATGATTACTTTCAATAGCGGGCAGGCCATTTATATTATTTTAACGTAAAAAAAAGTTTAATACAGAGATAATCTGTTACTCTTTAAGATCCTATAGGGTATAAAATTAATCCGATTACGGCTGTGACTTAAGACAATCAATGTAGTAACTTATACCGGGTTTGAGGGAGGAGAGAAGTGTTTATCACATAACGAAGTTAAGAGTTTGGCGCAATCTAATTACAAGACACAAAAGTTTGCCAGTTTATGTTCCCCGGATTCACACAGCCGATTAAACTGCGGTAAGAGTGGTAAAACGCGTAATAGCATTTCCTTGTCAACAGTTCAACATCTATCTCTCCTTTTAGGAGGTTCGGGGTAGGATGTGGAGGGGGAGAAAAATGGGATAGTAACTTTCATGAAGATAGCAGTTTAAAAATCAGGAAAGTTATTAAGTTTGATAGCGGGCTTGGCACTGGAGGCCGGAGTTTGATCTACACTCGGGTACATCAACGACGGTTTTAATCCCTCGATTTGAATTTCGATACTTCCTCCAATCATATTCTGGGTTAGTTCCTTCACATTATACCCCCTCATCCTGTTTACCTAAATTAGATCATATAAGTCATCAGTGACGCACAAGCGGAAATTTTGGTACGACGCCAATGAAATTGACTTGCTTTCTCAGTTGTGACAGGTCAGAAGTCGGAGATCAGTACAAATCGAGTGTTGTGGGGAATATTTTATTCAAGGTTAGGAATTTACATGCATATCTCCACTTAAAAGAATCACAGAGTATGTATAAGACTAACTAAATAAACCTTACAAATATTTTGCATATACTTTTTCGTATGCCTTTATTGTATGTATTGAATATTAATTTGATTTATTAATACTAAGAAAATTAGCCATAGCTTTCCATTAGAACATTGCGCGTTTTCAAAAATAAAATAATCCATGAAAATAATCTTATATGTCGTAGGTATTTTTCGATATTTTACAAAGGCTAATTACGTGAACTTTTTTGCCAGGGCAATCAAGACTTGGAAATACTGTATTACCACACACACAAAATAATGTAATGAACATATTTCTGTTTATTAGCTTCAAATGGCGTTATTTTATACTGAATGGGAGGAATTTCTTTACTTGTACAACCCCTTCATGTCTTACTTGATTTGTCAACAAGCAACGAGCCACTCCTGGTTTTATCTATTCGTTAATAAAATATATTTTGTTTATATATATATATATGTGTGTGTGTGTATGTGTGTGTGTGTGTGTGTGTGT